>JADLZN010008372.1:0-34982 GCA_018155175.1 Sinocyclocheilus anophthalmus | reverse complement strand
CCATTGAACAACAAAAACCTGGTCTAAAGTCTGGTGCAATATTTTTTCTTTGTTATTTAAGGAGCACGTTAGCCTATAGACGGGTGCACAACGCGTGTACACTTTGCTTATTACACACACACAGGGACGCGCAGCAAGCTAACATTCAGTACAATTTATATATTTCATTTCATGAATATAAAATGTAATTCATTAATTCATATCTTTTAGTTTGTCAAGAGATTTAAATAGCCATTTTGGAAAACAGTGTACGTGCGCACGTGCTCTAGTACATAAGAGCATATCACTGAATCTGGAAAGAAAGCAAAACAAAATAAAATAAAATCAGCCGCAGATGGCATATCCATCATTCTAATAAAATATGGAATTAATTTTTTCCAAAAATCTCAAAAACAATTAATTAAAGGGTATTACTCCACGTGTAACGTCATTAACCAATGTGTTTACACAGTAAGATATTTAATGTTTTTTAAAGAAGTCTCTATATTTTAATATGTAATTAATTCCTGTGATTTTAAAGCTGAATTTTTAGCATCATGACTTCAGTCACATGATTCTTTAGAAATCATTCTAATATTCTGATGTGCTGCTCAAAAAACATTATTATACTGTTGAAAACAGCGAGTAGATTTTTTTTCAGTTTATTGATGAACAGAAAGTCAGAAAGACAGCATTTATTTGAAATAGAAATCTTTTGTAACATTATAAATGTTTTCTCATCACTTTTGATTAATTTAAAGCATTGTTGCTAAATAAAAGTATTAATTTCTAAATATTCACACACACACAAATAAAAAAAATATATACTGATTCCAAGCTTTTGAATGGAATAGTGTAATGTTACAAAAGCTTTTTATTTCACAGAAATACTGATCTTTGGATCCTTTCTATTTTTTATTCATCAAAGAATCCTGAAAAAAACTGTACTCAACCATTTTAAATATTGAAAATAATAATAATAAAAAATGTTTCTTAAGCAGCAAATCAGCATATTAGAATGATTTCTGAAGGAACATGTGACACTGAAGACTGGAGTAATGATGCTGAAAATACAGCTTTGATTTAAATTTACATTTTAAATAGTGTCAAAAAGTATTTTCAACATTTGAAGTGGACCAACACCTTTCATCAAAGTTGTCATAAAACCTAAAACCTAAATGTGTTCTTGTCTTAGGACAACTTTGATGAACTTTTTTGAACCACTTCAAATGTTGACTATGGAGAAAGACAGGTTATGACAGTACTTTGGATCGAATAAATGCAGGCTTGGTGAACAGAAGAGAATTCTTTAAAACATAGAAAATCTTACTGTTCAGAAAGTTTTGACTGATAGTGTGCATGTTACAATTTACTGACTTATTTTTCTTCTGGATGGCATTGATGCCATGGTTTTACTTTAAAAATAGATTTTAACACATATTTTTCTGTTTTTATTATTTTCTGAAATTCAATTAGCTAGAATTGTAATGTGCATTTACTTGTCTGAGTAACAAGCAAATCTTACCCACTCCATCTTTCTCAGCTCCAGTGGGCGTCTCTCAGGCAGACCCTCATGGAGACGGCTGGAGTGTATATCCACCTGACACACAAGGTACAAGAGCATTAATTAGCATAAGGAGATGAAAATGAGAAACAATTCATTCCCAGCCCTTCACACAATTTAAAACCGGATAATATAACATGCATGATCTGTTTAATCCATAGAGCACATTTCTGCCCCGAGACCCTCAGGGGACCACCAAGGAGGAACACTGGGTAAGTTAAGAAGGGGAAAAACAAAATGTCTGATAACTTTAACAATGTCCAGGAATACAGACATGATGGGCTGCAACATTCACAGGAAGCTGTTTGTTCTGAAAGTACAATAATCTGCACGTTTTAGTCAAATTGAACTAAATCAAACTGAACACCATTTCAAATCATATTAAATATTGTTATGATTTAATGTTATATAAAAATGTAGGGTATAATAGGACATGACAGCAATATTGTCCATTTTAATCACGTTCCAAAAATAATTTCAATGAAGTTACAGCTTCAAAAAAAACATGCATAACGTTACACCAAGGAAAAAATTACATTTGGGTCATACCCTCGGTTTGAAATCACATGGTTTGGTAGGTTTGTATAGCAAGGAGGAAGAAAAAAAAAAAAAAAAAATCTAACTGCTTTCTTTAGTAAACAGTGGTTTACTGAACAAATTGGGTCTCTCTTAAATGAACTATAACCAAAATTATTTAATGGATAAAAAACTTCAGCTAATGCCATAAATTACACAGGGAGTCCAATTACTTGGACATTACTATATTGAAGGTTTAATTTAACGGAGCCCAAAGTATTAAACTACAATTAATTTTTTAGATTATATAATAATCAACAACATTTTATGCAAACATTTAAATTGCACATAGGGTAGTTTTTTACATTAACTTGAAAAGCTAATTTCAAAATTATGCTTTTACTCTAATTCACTGTTGAAATATAATCATTTACTCACTGACTGTCATGAATCATGACATTTAAACACATTAAAGAATCCAGACATCACTAACAGGTTAACTAAAATTTGATGAATATATGAGCTAATATAAGGCATATATAGCAAAAAGCTTTTCTTTATAGTTCATTTCTGTCAAGCTATGGACTTACTTGAGGTAAATGTAATGCTATGTGATATTCTTTACAAGCTTTCTGCAATTGAAACACTGATTGAACGATTACATGGGCATGAGATGCTCATTCATGCTAATTTTATTCTATAACTAGTAGTAAAGAGAAAGAGATGAACATAGGCCTGTCGCAATAATCAATATATCGACTTATCGTGCAATATATGTACTGACCTACTAATTTTTGAGGACGCAATATACTCGCCAAGTTATTTACTTAAAAATTATGTCACATTGTTTTGTACCATTCCCCCTTGCCCTGTGTCGTTTGCAGCTTTCTGTACTAAGTGGGGTGGGTTGTAGTCATGAGGTGCTAGATCAAATTTAAAAAATGCTTCTACAAACAAAGTTTCATCTGCAGATATGATCTTGTTTAGGGATCTGTGCCTTTGTGCATACAGACATCTGACTGCTAAGTAGTGATTTGTTTTGGGGGTGTACTAGAACAGGCTCTCATACTAGGTTGTTCGAAAAACACATTATGTTTCACATATTTTACATTATTACAACACCTCTCTCCCCAGTCTGTCATTAACGGCTCGAATAGTTCCTGTATCAACATGAAGGCCCGCCTTAGGAATAGGAAATGTGCCGTGATTGGTTAGCTGGGCTAGTGTGTGTGCTGTGATTGGTTAGCTGGGCCAGTGTGTGTTGTGATTGGCAGCACTCGGCGCCTGGTCGGGAAATGTCATGCCCCTTACCATAGCCGTGCCTGCGAGCTTCAGTGTAAATATTGCGTCAATATCAAATTAATTTGAGCGTGATTTAAACCCGGATGATTGTAACCACTTGGGAAACCTTGGGAAAGCTAGCGTGTCTCCGACACAGTGATAACACTCGTTGCCTTCTCTAGTGCAGCTCAACCAGGTCTCGTCCCATTCGTCGATATTTGTGATATCACACATCCCTGAAAATATGCGTTGTAGTCCAAACGAATCATTCGTTGTAGTTTTTGAAAAGTGATTTCTGTTAAATAAATATCTCCTTTTGAAGTGAACTTTGAACTCTGTAACTTTGCAGATCTTGTTTATTATCAAACAGCAAAATTTTTGTGTCTTGTGTCCTGTCTTGTGACGCTAAATCCCCTTTAGGAAAAAAAAAAAGAAGAGCCGCTGTATTTATAACTTTGACAATAAGTGCATACTAGTGCTGGGTTCAAAATATCGATAGACGGATGATCGCCAGGATTTGACGATACGGCCACAGATGTACAGTGGCCCTGTATCGATAGTGTGGGCACGTGTGCAGCAGTGGACCGCAGCTTATTGTTTAAAATTTGACAACGTTTTTAAAATGGAGTTAGAAAAAGTGCATAAGGTTCTAAAAAAGAATGATAGAGCATATACTAGTCGACAAAAGGTTGAATCTGCCGCAGAGGATACTGGGTTGCTGATAGAAAGAGACGAATCCCCAAAAACAGGAAGCTTCACACTTGCGCAACAGAAATATCTGATAAGTGTGTTACTTATCTTTGTCAACCTGGCAACCATGTGCTCTCTCTCCACTGAGGATGAACGCGCTTGCTTTCTGAAAACACAGCTTAGTTTGCAGTTTAGCTATCTCCACTTCAATATTCTAGTCTCTGACAAGTGTGATTCATCTACTGTTCATTTACGACAGAGAGAGAGAGAGAGAGATGAGGAGAGAGGGATGATTGAGAGAGAGAGAGAGATGTAGAGAGAGAGAGAGAGTGTGGGGGAGAGAGAGAGAGAGAGAGAGCAAGGAGAGAGAGAGAGAGAGAGAGAGGCGTGACATGTATGAATTACACCGTTTGCAGCGGTTCTAATAACAGTAAATCTGTGTGCTTTAATTCTGCTTTAGAAACATCATGTTAACGCTCTTGATGAGAAAGATACATGTAGCTCTGACGCGATGAAGCTATTTAGTGATTTTTTAATTTATTTTTTTTTTTCAAGTTATTTATTCATTTATTATTTACATTTTTATTTTTTATTTTATTTTGATTTTTTGTCATTTTTTTTTTTTTTTTTTTTTTCTTTTATTTTTTTATTTTTTATTAATATTTTATATTTTTAATACATTTAGATATTTTATTTTTACCCTCCCATTATTTTATAAGATTCATTTTTTTTTAATTTTTATAATTATTTTATTTTTTTTTATTTCTTTTCTATTTTATTATTTTTTTATTTATTCGTTAAATACTGGGGGCAGCTTCTTTAAAAAGTTTGTTCCGAATGTCTGATGTGCCGGCCGCAGCGTGATCTGTGTGTGTGACTGAACTTAACATCAAACTGCTTCTGTTTCACACAAATGCTGGCACAGACGTGCATGTTCGGCTAGAGTCGCTTTGAACTCGTGCATCTTCGGAAGCGGAGCTGCGCAGAAAGTCCTGCTGCGTGCACCTAAGCGAACTTGCGGACGCGTCGAGTATAAATCATTGTGTGTTAGATACAGTGAAGACAGCGCGTTAGTTTAGAACTCTTCTCATTTTTTTTTTTATTGTAGAGCGTGTGTTAATTTGTGCAATGATAACCTACCAGCAATGTAAATATTTTTTTATATATATTAGACATTAGTACATTATTATTTATGGGCTTAAAAACAAGATGCAAACAATCTGAATATTGTACCTGGTGGTGAGTGCACAATGTAAACATGAAACATATGCCATTACCTATAGGCTATTGTACTGTGGTACAGTTCTGGAGGCCCTTCATAATGCAGAGGTCAACTGCTGCTCTGCCAATAGTTAGAAATGGCCTTATAGTAAGCAGTGTTTTTTCTAAATTCTGCTGAGGTGAAATTCAGTGCAGTCCGTATCGTGATACGTATCGTATCGTGGCCTCTGTATCGTGATACATATCGTATCTTGACTTTGCTGGTGATACACAGCCCTAGTGCTGACCTGATAAACTAAACACTGGAGTATAGCATAAACGTTGAAAATACGTCCAAGAGTTAGAGTTACATGTCAGTCAGTTATTGAAAATGCATCAACTTTTCATTTGCAGCCCCTAAAGATAGGTGTACACACAATGAACCGTGATTGGTTGCTTTACCTGTCAGTCAGACGGCCTCTCGGATGGTCCTTGGCCAATCAAAGGGGTCCGGGCCTTCTGTTGTCAGCCTGAAGGCCTGGCTACACAAGACAAAGATTTTCTTAACTTTAGGGCTTTCATGCAATGGGCACAAGAACAAATTACACTAAGATTTGGACTACAGCAAACATCCGCATTGTGAAATTCACATCAGAGTCCTCATGCTGTCAACAGAATACTAATATAGATTTTTGGTAATGTCAATGTAATAATAAATGAACCAAACTCTTATTACAGTTATTATAAGAAGTGAAGATGTTTTATGCTTTTCTGAAATTTGGTTTTAATTTTAGTGTGTATTTATTTGTTTTGGTAACGAGCAAATCTTACCCGCTCCATCTTTCTCAGCTCCATCATGGAGACGGCTGGAGTGCTCATCCACCTGACACACAAGGTAAAAGAACGTTAATTAGAACAAGGAAGAGAAAACTCTAACTCACAGCCCTTCACACAATCTAAAACTGAATAACATAATATTTAGTGTTCAATCCGTAGAGCACACCTTTTCTGTCCTGAGACCCTCAGGTGACCACCAAGGAAGAACACTGAGTACGTTACCTTTTTTTTTTTTTTATTGATTTTGAAACCATCATCATTAACTTACTTTAAATGTTTTCTTACCAACTCCATTTTGAGCTCCAGTGTGTCTCTTTAGCAAACCAGATTACCTGAGACATACTGAAACGCATATATGGATCAGGATAATTTTCTTTTGAAAATGGTAAACATTTTACCCTAAATAATGTGACATTCTTTTGATAACATCCATCAAGGCAGATGCATGTAACACTATATCTAACATTTAAAACCTCACAGTTAATTCATACTTACAGGTACTTCTTGTGGGAGACAGGAAAATCCAGTCTTGGGTACTGTACCAAATCAATGTACACGTACGTTATTTATTAATTTAAATAAGTTGCCAAATGCTTAATTTCACTCATCAAAGCTACATACCAAATTAAAGTATCTTCTGTATTGCAGCTGTAGACAGGGCAATTCTGGAAACACTAGAGAAAATGGACATGAAGATCCACCATCTGACTTCATTGGTCCAGTCTCTAGTGGGGAACAGGCGTGTTGTACCCCAAATGCAGACGGCTGAAGAGGAAGAGGGTGTGTCGTTCCTCTAGCATCTACTGCAGACCTAGAGAGGCTGGAACAAAGATTGTCAGACAGAGGGTTCATGCAGAGCATGGTAAGAATCACTGAAACTGTCAAACCTACAACTACTAACAACATGTCAACAAACTGTTTGTGTGCTAACATGTGTGTGTGTGTGTGCTTGTATACTACCTGTCAAAAGCATGGAATGATTAAGTTGAAATGTTGTTGAAAGAAGTCTCTAATGCTCACTCCATTTATTTGCTAATATATACAATTATTTATGAAAAATATAACAGAAACTGTAATACTCTGAAATATTACAATAATAAGCTGTTATTGTAAAATATTTTTTAAATACTCATTACTCCAGCGTCACATGCCCCTTCAAAAATCATTATAATATGCTGATTCTGCTCAGTTATTAGCAATTATTACTGGCAGTTATTAATAATGGTTCATCTTTTTAGTGTTAATTATCATCAAAAACAGATTTTGCTACTCATTATATTTTATGGAGACCATAATTATTTATTTTTTCCAGGATTCTTTGAAAATTAGAAATAACGCTGATTTGCAGGGGTTAAAATCGGATAAAATCAGATGTTATGTTGGGGGGCTCTGTGGTTTCAGCCTTTTGAGGGGTGGGCGTGTGTGCGAGTATATTATAATAATAATAATAACAACAACAACAAAGTAGTCCAACAAATGATTCCCAAGCACACACGAAAGGCTATACATTTGTACTTTTTGCAAAGGTCCCTTTAGGGCCTCTGTATGTTATTACCTTGAGAAAACATAATGCTGAAATTAGAAATATGAGCCTGAAAATGTATGGCATTTTGAAACGGAAAATGTTTAGGAACTCTGCTTTACTGTTACTTTTCAATTTAATGTCTCCTAGACAAATAAAATAATTATTACTTACCACAAACTTTCCGTTTTGAATGGCAGTGCACCATGGTTTACACAAAAACATGAAGCAGTACAACCATTTTCACCATTGATAATAATAGTAATAAATGTTTCTTGAGCAGCAAATCAGCATATTAGAATTATATGATCATGTCCTGCTGAGAAAATACAGCTTTTCATCACAAACATAGTTTATAGTTAAATAAAGTTCTAAGGAATAGTTTCATAATATTAAATTATTACTGCATTACGCCTTCCCTTGTTCAAGAAAATAAATGCACGATCTTTGGTGCAACCCCATAGGCCTTCTTCAAAAAAAAAAAATTACAAAATCCTAATTGTTCCAATCTTTTAACTGGATGTGTATAGAATACAGGTCAATGTAATGCTAAAATATACTTCATAATGTAGCTGCTGAAGGTGAGCAGATTATCCATCAGTGGCGGGCCAAGCATGAAGGAAACTGTATGGAGGATTTGACGTCGCCAGGCAACTGAACTGGTGCTGGAGGGGAGACGAGAGGGATCCGAAAATCAAACATCGGAGCACTCCTAATAGGCAAGTTCAGCAATGATGTACAAATACAAATCATGGTAAAGTTGGTTTTATATTGGACATTCGTTTGACATTCGGACTTTCCTTACCTTTACGTGAATAAACGCGCTAAAAGTGGCCGCCTGTGCGTAGATATAATGGTGTAAGGCCTCTGCGAATATCGCACAAATGAACAATTGAATCTCCGCATTCCTCCGGAAAAAATAAAGACTCTCCTCCCCAGCTATCTGCGGTCGTAAAGACGAGCAATGATCAACAGGGCACCTAATTGTCTGGACCTGCTTCCGGTCAAGGCCTGGTCCTTATCCCTTAGGGGGGATCTGAACTGCCTAAACCCTAAATCTATCACCAGGGAGAGAAGAAACTCCTCTGTCTAAAGATCCCTCAAGGACAAGATGTGCAGTGTAACATTGGACCGGCCCTTCTGAATAAATTAAAATTCCAGCATGCTATACAACAAAGAACATGTGTTATCGGAATTATGTTACAGCGACACGATACTCGGTCACGCGACCCTATGACAGCGTTTAACATCAGTAAATTGATAATCCCGTCAACAAAGAGACAATTTATCAGCTGCAGGCCAAGCAGAGAAGATGGAGGCCATACACTCGGGACAGGGGGCATGACCTCAGTACACCTTGCTACTTTCTAGATTTCAAATACTGTTCATAGGCCCGTTCAAGCCCCAAAAAGCTCTCCCCTGTAACGATGTAGATCGCTTAACTTTCGTCATTTTCTGCCTACATTATTCAGAAAAGTCCTATTCTGACGCTTTGGTTGTTCACATGCGCACACACGCCAGAGTTATCTGCTGCTTTCCATAGGATTGTAAACCACTTATTAACAAAATACCTAGTTAATTGCGCATGAACGAAGCTTGCCTCTTAAAGAGAGCTTGTTGTGCTTATCAATGTTTGTTTTAAACACTAAAAAAAAAGAATCGAATGCAATATATGTATAAATGGTAACCAGCACACATTGGATATAGTGGACAGTAAAAAGTGCCTACTTGAAAACATACACTTGCATGCAATACTCATTTACTTAATAATACCGCTTTCTTGGTATGTATTCCGTATCATCAAACCTGAGTTCTCCTTCGGAACCCCACCAATTCTAAAAATTATACCCATCGTAACAAAGCAATCCCCACAACAACCACAGTGGTAATGAGTGTGTTCCACCTGGGCTTTTAATCTCACTGCATGTCTTTTGACGCGCCTTGCCTCCAATAACCGCTTTTGCAAGCACATGCGCGGGTCTGCTCTTTTGTCTCCATCGACTGGGTCCATGGTCCTCCTCAGATCTCTACGTGCTTAGAGATACCATGGTTTTGCACCCTTCCTAAAACACGGTTGAACCAAAATAATAACTTGTTGTACACACAGTAATCTAAACTTACATTTCTGAAAGTAAAAGTGTATATGATGTGAATACGGGTAAAACAGTTTCAAAGGGTTTTACATGAGGTTACCTGGTAGTGAAAAAACTGTATTTTTTAGATTGTTTCAGTTCATCTGTATAGATAGATAGATAGATAGAGAGATTAGGATAGTAGTGAGATGTAGATAGATAGAAGCTAGATAGATACGTGGACTTTGATATGGAAAGGTCTGGGTACGAAAACTGTATATAAACTGTAACGTAAAATACAGTGATTAGCCTCAGTCGAACCGCAGACTCTCATAGAATGCTGTCGTTTTGGAGTTTGCATACTTTACCTCAATTCTATTTATTCTTATTGTTATTCCATTCCAATGACACCCACACACGACACTATATAAAATAAAATTTACAAACAGGGCAGACAGAAACGCACTGTATGCAAACACAATGAAGAATATTGTTATATCACACCTGGAATGTTCAACATCTAAAGCAGTTTTACATGTGAGGCATTCAGTTCAGTTTGATACGAATGTCAGTCCTGAAAGATGCCATTCAACTGTAGTGTAAGCAAATGGTTGCTTGAACTTGAACTGTGTAAGAAACCCCAGTCCCTTTAACCCAGTTGTCCTGAAGAGAGAGTGCTGGAAAGATGTTGTTTCACATCCAGTCTAATTCCACCCCTTTCCCAGCAAAAGATTTCCTCTTGCTGCCAAAGTCGTAGAGTAACTCCTCATTGACCGGAATGTCTCTCAATGTAATGAAGAGAATCACGTCTCTATCATCATGGATGAACAGCCTTGGGCGAATGTTGGCACTTTTGCTGGAGTGATTTATCAGGCGCCCATACATTATGGAGAGAGGATGGCACCGGCAGCTTTCTTCATGTGCATCAATGCACATGGCCTCGCTCCTTTTGTTCTTATAAAAGAACAAATGACCAGGATTCATGTCAGGGGACGAGGCATGAATCGCCAACCCCTCTTCTCGGCTGACCAGCCGGCCGTGGTATGCACAGACTACCTCCCCTTGTTCAAAACGCCTTTTGGTGAAGACCCCTCGACCCTTCTCAGGGACATCTTTGATAGTCAGTCCTTTCCAGCATTGTGCTGTGACCATACTACTAACAAAGCTGTTGTCAAGGGCAGTGTCAACGGTCCCAATGGGCTTCCACTGCCTCAGAATTAATGAAGCTTGTGGGATGTTAGATGTCCACCCGCGTTTCTGAATCCAAGCCTCGATTTTGGACTTAGAAGGCTTCCGGCATCCAAAATGTTCTATGAAAACAAGCCATTGAAAGCATTAGCCATTGTGGGTACATATTCTTTGAGATTTCACTGACATTTCATGTATGTGAATACTCACCAAGGATATGCTTTTCACGCAGCTTGAGCAGCTCGCTACGCCAGCGGTCATAGCAGTGTCTTTCATGATCCGCACACAGTTGCTGCCTGCATTCCCTTTTTGGAGGAGGCCCGTCCAGAGTCATTGGCCAGGATTGTGTCAAAGAGTCAAACGCTGTTTGCTCGTCCACCTTTGGCTCTCCGCTGGAAGCCCTACCAAACCCTTGTCTATAAGATCGATGAATAAATATTAAAGAAAGGATAAATCAGAGACTGCGTCGAGCAACAAAATTATGAATAAGGATAATTCATTAGATGTCAGATTGCATACCGTGTTTTTCCAGCAAGCTGGTCAATCACGCTTTGGGCCAGAAATGCATCTGCCGGAGTTCTCATCCGGTAATGTTTTTCAGCAGTTTCTGGGGTGTGCCCCAAGAGCCGTGCCACGAACCTTTTTCCAGCTCGTCAGGTTGTTTTCGCAGCCTTCTCAATCGCCTACGGGCATGCCAAGGTCCACTGGGAGAATATATCTAGAACACAGGGGAAATCATAAGTATGAAAACAAGGCAACCAGACAAGAAAGGAAAAGAAAGATATGTGTAAATGCCCTTACTTGTTCGTCCCCCCCTCTGTAGCATTTGCCAAGGTCATTGTGCCAGGGTTATGTATCGGCCTACCCCACTACTCGACACAAATACCAATGTGTCGTTTGTCGTATATCAACCACTGTTTCTTTTTTGTACGCATAACAGCTCTCACCTCGTGGTAGTACTATGCTTCGAAACCACTGGTACCAGAAGGTTGGAAAAAAAAACAAAATAACGAACTAAAACATTTTTTTTTTTCCACCCATGGCCCTGTTGTCTTGTATTACTTTCCCACACCATGTTTAATTTGCTGTTATGGTGTAATTTTGAATATAAACTCACATGTTCTTGCTCGTCCGACAAAGGTACTTCTGGAACTTGTGATGGAGCTGTTTTATGCTCCTTCACCGCAACAGAAACTCCGTTCTCTCTGCGGCTTCTACCCAGCCATTCCTCAACCTGCAAACAGGCATTTGTGCACTTTTAATGATGGGTGTCACAAATATTAAAAATGTGTAAGCATATGTGAGGCACAAATTATTGAGGCATGGGAAGAAAAAAAAAAGACACTCACGGTCATGTTTGTGACGACTCCGAGCCGCTGAAGTAGCTTCAGCATAATTATGGCCTCAAGCTAATAGAGGACGAGCAAACGTTCATTTTTTGTTAGGCTGTCCCCTGTGACTGCTCCTGGACCCTGCAGTTTTCCCATGACCACCAGGAAATCTTTAAAGGCGGCATCCAAAACTACCAGGCAGTCACTTGGCAGGAGGTCTTTCCCATAACTGAGGAACCTAGGAAAACAATATGTCATGAGTTCTATCCTGTATTCCAGTTTCCAATGTGCAAATATCATATATAACAAAAAAAAGAAATGCTGACCTTTTTTGTGTGACCTCCTTGTTGACCTTTTTGGACATACCAGAGTGTATGCCATCCAGAGGATCCATGAAGCTCTTACAATCCAAAAAAGAGTGGGATCTTTAAAGCGCATGCCCGTAGATGTTATTATGTATTTCATGAACCTTAAAAGGAGAGAAAGAAAAGGTTGTTACGGTCAGAACACAGCCTACTGAGTAATTAATAGGTAACATTTACATGCCATATTTGTAATCTTCCACACTACTGACCTCTTGAGACTCTTCCAGTAGTTCAGCACGGTCTGTTTTGAGAGCTTGGTGTTTGATAAAACATTGAAGTACTCTCGTACTTTCTCCACCTCCCGTACAAACCTTAGGTTGGGCTCGCTGGGGTCCAGGTAATACATGAACCTGGACACGGCATCCACCTGTAAGTACACATTTCACATTAAAACATGCAGGACTGCTTTAAAATATGACCACAACACCAAATAAATTTTTTCTATGTATTTATTTCTTCACTGATTTAATTCACTTACCTCTTGTTTGCTGTTCTTGTTCCCCAAGTCTGAATGTAGGTACTCATTAAATCCCTTAAGAAGGGGGTGGTGTTTTTTTTTTGTTTTTTTGTGGGGTGTGCAAATTGTGTTTGCTTTCATACAGGCCTTTTTTGACCATCTCCACCCTCACTGAAGAGGTCCACCTTGGTCCCTCAGTGCTGAAATCAAATAAAACAGGTGGTCAAATGATTGTGCATGTTCAAGAGAAATCATATCCAGTGTTTACATATAGTCTATGTGAATGCTAAGGTGAAACTCTACCTCTGAAAGTACTCTCCAGAGCTCTCCTCAGATGATGGCTCATCAGCTAACTCTGCTGGATCTTCTGCACCTTCTCCAGAGCTCTGAGCCACAGATGCAGATGATGTAGAGGGCTGAGCAGGGACTGGGACTGCTGGAGGTATGTTTCTTACCACCAAGCCCTTCTTCTGCATCTCTTCGATCATCCTTTAAAGAACAGAAATTGTTTTGAATATTGTACTGGAAAATGGCAGGCAATCTGTAATATACTGCATAATAAATAATGAAAAGAAAGAACTCTTACATTCAAACTATACATTCTACTTTCAGAAGATAATAACCTTAAAATATAATAACTATATACAAGAAATAAAATAAAAAAAATAGTTCCTTATAAACAAACTTGAGTTTACATTTTCAAAAGACAACACATTTTGAAGAAAGTATTTTTTTCTGTGCCAGGCAAGAATACTAACGCCTCATTAAAAGATAATGTACTAATATTACAATTTATAGCTGTTGAGCCAACAGGAAATGACAATTCATGTAAGCATAATTGTTAGCTGCAAACCTGGCAAGAGGATTAGTAGAGTCCAAAATGTCACGAAGTTTCTCAAACTCCCAGAAACGTCCATTGTGGGATAATTCAGCCAACTCCTTCTTGGCTTCCGTGACGGTAGCTTGTATCTCTGCCTCTGTGCTGTTGCTCATACACACCTTCCTGAGATGCCCAGGAAGAGAGTGTGGAGCCTTTTTACAGACAGGGCAGAGGAAATACATTCTGCTGTGTGGATCCCCCATGTACCCCTATGTCCGTCGATTATTAAAATCACACACCAATTGTTAGAGATTATACAATATACTAAAGTGATAGTGTTGTTAGTCGATTACGAAAGCCCCCCCCCCATCCCAGCAGCTGAATTATAATGCATAACTTGTTCCATTAAATTTGATTCGAGCAGGTTTGGATTGCCACTGTTACCAATTTGAATTAAGACATTTAGTCCTGCATTTAAAATGAGAAACCACTCCTTTAACCTTTTTTACGGCATCAAGGCGTTAGGACCCAGATAAAATATACTTATTTTACAGAATCCATTTCAAATGCAGAAAAATGCTCAGTCAGGTCACAAACAGCAAGCAGTTGATTATCTTCAGAAGGTACTGAAAATAAAGTTTTCTGACCAGAGAGGCATCTTTAATCTGACCTGTCCCATGTCAACGACCAATCAGGACACAGCATCCAACAGCACCTCCCACCCCCAGGTGCTAATGGCCCATCATGCTTTAGTCTGCAAGATCCTGACCCATTATGCAGGCCGTTATGCTGTTGGTTTGACCTAAATGACCCTTTGCCAACTTGAATAATGACCAATTAAAGACACTTATCAGTTATTATAACACAACCGTCTAGGTAATCTGCATATCTTTGGCCTGTGATAGTGCAATTTAAACTGTGGCTGAATTTTCCCTTTCTTTGTGAGGCTGGCCCAGCAGCTTTTCAGCAGTGGGGCTGAAGCATCCCTGATTTGGGACATCAGATTTAACAAATAAATGATAATGATAATAATTATAATATAAGAGATTAATAACAAGCTGTAAATTAGATTTACAACTGAATGTTTGAAAAACCTCAACTGGGAAATAAATATTCTAAATAATTAATATTCTATTGCGAAACTCCCAGTTTATTTCATTCCGGCTTGTTGTTGTTTTTAAGAAATTGCACTATGCATGGTTATACACAAAATACAAATTGAACTTAGAAATCATCTATATAAAATGTATTATAAACTGTAAAATAAAAGGACTAAAGTTCCTTAGTTGAAGCATCTAGAATCCTGTGTGAACTAAAGCCCCACCCACTGCCATACCTGGAGGGCTGGCCTTTCACAGGTAGAGTTAACAGGTGAGACCACCAGATGCTCAGTTACCAATTTGCTGGTTTCACTGAAGGACTGCTCAACTTTCTTCAAACTTTGTTGCTTTTTATTTCATTGAATTAGAACAATGGCTTCCAAATGGTAAGTGGACATGATTTGTTATCTCTACACTGCAAAAAATGCTTTTCTTACTTTCCCATTTCATCAAAATAATTATGCATGTGTCTGTAATGCTGAAATTACCCTCTCAGTTGCCAATCTGATCATTGACCCCCATGGACTTTGAGAAATGCTATTTATCCCTACATTATATTCCTTCCCTCTGAACATTGTGTCTTTTTCTAGTTCTGTTGTGCACCAAAGACACTTTCTTGTCTGTCCGGTGTGCAAGAAGACCCAGGCGACCCTGTCAGTCCACCTGCGCAGGGTCTGTGTGAAACAGGCCACGCCAGAGGACATCACAGCCGTGGTGGACATGGCCAAGGCAGAAAGTCTGGAGATTTTGAAGTCTGGCATAGTGTTCAGCTATGGCCTAATTCAAAAGATTTGTGAGGATGCTGATCCACCTACCAGGTTAGTGCAAGGGTTTTATAAAGTAAACATATGTTGTGCTTCCCATGTAGTAGCAGGGAATCTAACCTAATTATTCATTCTTAAAAGGTGGGTTGAGGAACTGCAGCATCGCCACATGGTGGTGACTGATGTTCAAGAGCTGCCACACACTGACCAGCCTGCCACCAGCACATCCCCACAGCCACGTGTGGCTGAAGCATTCCAATGGTGAGAAATAAAGTTGTACAACTTCACTGATGCAGTTGTTGTGTATTGTTAGTCACATCAAGCACAAGTATGCATTATTATAGCAAATCATGTTTTCCCCATTGCAGTGAGAGAGATGTGCAGTTGAGTGTCCCGTCACGGAAGCTCATGGCAGAGAAGGGGCTGCATAGAAAGCATTCCCTGGACCACCCGCTGCTGAAGAGCTTCGTTTTCCTTTCTTTTTCCCCCCTCTTTCCACCAGCCATATCTGGACATAGTAACATTTCCCTCCAATGTTTATATACAATGTGCAAACAGGAGGTGCAGAATATCTACCACTGCCTAAACATTCTGTGGTGTACTTTGTGCCAAACCCCCCATCCCTTCTTCACACTCCCTCGTGTATAATAGGCTGTGCAATTGCTATGCGCGATGCATTTTGAACCGCTTTCTTCTTTTTACGGTGAAAAAATGTGTGCCATGGTTCATGTTTTACATGTTATCATCCTGTTGAGCCATCCCTTGTGAGTGTGTCACGGACTATACGGACGCCAGGTACCACGCAACTTTTCTTTGAGTGTCTCACCGTTGAGCTATCAGGCTAAGCTAATCGGCCAGGGACACAGTTCATTTTACATGAAGGCGATACAAGGTTTTCGGTAGATCTCTTGTGATGTTTCTAATATTTTTAATAGATTGGCCACAGTGGTGTTGACCAGCATGTGGTGTGTAACATGGAAATTATTCAATGCTGCCCTTCCTTTGGCAGATTCATGCAGGACAACACCTCAAGCTGCAGAACAAAGATCTTCATGAAGACTGTGTACACTTCCTTGAGTTCATTGCAGTGCAAAAGAACAAGGCGCTGTTTTCCAGGCTGATGGACAAGGAGAGAACTCAAAAGAGGTACAATTAATTGTTTTTTAACCAAGCAGAACAAAAGAAGTGACCAGGCACATCTGCATTTCTTTTGTGTGCTCATGGTAGGGGGTATTTGATCAGATGCTGTGAAGATACTGGACAAAAACAATATAAAGAAATACTGTGATGTGTTAATATATTTTTATCTTGGTTGTCATAGACATGACCTGCTGACACAGCCACTGCATGGTAGACCGCAGGACTGCTGGACTGTGCTGCACAGAGCCAAGAAGGACTTCTTGGCCATCCTCAGCAAGGTGTACTCACAGCCACCGGACAAACTGACCAAGTCTGATTGCACTTTGGTCCTTTATTACCTGGAGCCTATCGTGATGCTGAAGCATCTCCAGCGACCATGTGTGGTGGAGCACATGAAGGTGAGTCAATGATTAATAAGGTTAATGGTGACAAAAGTAACAGTCTCTTTGTCCACTGTATTATACAATTTGCCTAACACTCATAAACTTGTGTTATGCAGGTGGACGAATGGCTGAAAAGGCACAGAGATGGGCCCGGCCATTGTGTTGTGGAAATAAAAGACAACAAAACCACATCACAGCAAGTGGCCACATTTGCTCTCTGTCTGGAGGAGGAAACCGTAAGTTCATCAAATTAAATTCAAATTAATATGCACTACCAGTCAAAAGTTTTTGAACAAAGATTTTTAATGTTTTTTAAAGAACTATCTTCTGCTCACCAAGCCTGCATTAAGTGATCCAAAATACAGTAAAACAGTAATTTGTGAAATATTAAATTCAATTACATTAACCGTTTTTCTTCTATGTGAACATATTTTCAAAAGTACCTTACTTTAGAATTACATGTAAATTGTATATCTATATCTACATTTTATATATAACATTATATAAAGAACTTGAATGGCATAAATTCATTGATTATTCCTTTTTTCTCTGCCACAGTGGTTTGAGGCTCTATTACACCATGTGATGCCGGAACTCCTCTCCACCAAAAGGGCAAGAGGACAAGAAGGATGTGGAGGGAAGAAGAACGTTTTTTGTCTATACAAAAAACGTTTTCTCCCTCCACATCCTCTCTTTCCTCTTGCCTCTTTTGGGTGGAGAGGAGTTCTGGCCTCACATAGTGTATAGAGTCTCAACCACTGTTGCAGAGAAAAATAGGATAATCAATATTTATGCATTCCAGTTCTTTATATATTTTATAGATAAATTGTATATATATATATACAATTTACATGTAATTTAAATGTAATGTTAAATTTTTAAATATGTTCACATAGAAAACACTTATTTGAAATAGTAATAATATTTCACAAATATTACTGTTTTTACTGTATTTTTATCTAATTTAAATAAATGCAGGCTTGGTGAGCATTAGAGACTTCTTTCAAAACATTAACAAAACTTTATGTTCCCAAACTTTTGACTGGTAGTGCATATTAATTTGAATTTAATTTGATGAACTTACGGTTTCCTCCTCCAGACAGAGAGCAAATGTGGCCACTTGCTGTGATGTGGTTTTGTTGTCTTTTATTTCCACAACACAATGGCCGGGCCCATCTCTGTGCCTTTTCAGCCATTCGTCCACCTGCATAACACAAGTTTATGAGTGTTAGGCAAATTGTATAATACAGTGGACAAAGAGACTGTTACTTTTGTCACCATTAACCTTATTAATCATTGACTCACCTTCATGTGCTCCACCACACATGGTCGCTGGAGATGCTTCAGCATCACGATAGGCTCCAGGTAATAAAGGACCAAAGTGCAATCAGACTTGGTCAGTTTGTCCGGTGGCTGTGAGTACACCTTGCTGAGGATGGCCAAGAAGTCCTTCTTGGCTCTGTGCAGCACAGTCCAGCAGTCCTGCGGTCTACCATGCAGTGGCTGTGTCAGCAGGTCATGTCTATGACAACCAAGAGAAAAAATATATTAACACATCACAGTATTTCTTTATATTGTTTTTGTCCAGTATCTTCACAGCATCTGATCAAATACCCCCTACCATGAGCACACAAAAGAAATGCAGATGTGCCTGGCCACTTCTTTTGTTCTGCTTGGTTCAAACAATTAATTGTACCTCTTTTGAGTTCTCTCCTTGTCCATCAGCCTGGAAAACAGCGCCTTGTTCTTTTGCACTGCAATGAACTCAAGGAAGTGTACACAGTCTTCATGAAGATCTTTGTTCTGCAGCTTGAGGTTGGTGTACTGCAGGAATCTGCCAAAGGAAGGGCAAGCATTGAATAATTTACATATATTTACACACAAAAGCTGGTCAACACCACTGTGGACAATATATTAAAAATAATTAAACATCACATGCTACCAACCTTTGTATGCTCTTCATGTAATTGAACTGTGTCTGGCCGCTTAGCTTAGCCGCTGAGAGCTCACTGAAGAATTCTGTGGTCCTCTCCTTATCCCTGACAAACTCAAGGGATGGCTCAACAGGATTCATGTAAAACATGAACCTGGCCACATTTTCAACCTGAAAAGAAAGAAAAGCATTTCAAAATGCATGCCGCATAGCAATTTGCACAGCCATTTTACACAGGATTATAAAGTTTCAGTTAACACAGAATGTTACAGTAGTTCTCACCTCCTGTTTGAAATTTTCATTGAGCATGTCTATTTCCAGGTGGTTGGCGAAGCTCTTCAGCAGCGGGTGGTCCAGGGAATGCTTTCTATGCAGCCCCTTCTCTGCCATGAGCTTCCGTGACGGGACACTCAACTGCACATCTCTCTCACTGCAATGGGGAAAACATGATTTTCTGTTTGAAAATTATTATTTTGCTTACCCCATTGAGAGATTATTTTGATTGTTTTAAGTAAATACACAATTATGACTCTTTTTTCTGGAAAAAGACAAAAAATAGACTCCTTGATTTAAGAATTTTTAGATATTTGGGGTGGAGACAAGACAAAACATCCAAGTAAGAAAAGCATTTTTTTGTTTTTGCAGTGAATGTTTGCATGTGTAGAATCTATTGGTTAAAAATTATTTCTTGTTTAATTTCATTTTACCCTCACTTCCTTAAACAGGCAATATTTTGTGAAATGAAAAGTAAGTCAAGCATTTTTTGCAGTGTAGAGATAACAAATCATGTCCACTTACCTTTTGGAAGCCATTGTTTTAATTCAATGAAATCAAAAGCAACAAAGTTTGAAGAAAGTTGAGCAGTCCTTCAGTGAAACCAGTAAATGGGTAACTGAGCATCTGGTGGTCTCACCTGTTAACTCTACCTGTGAAAGGCCCGCCCTCCAGGTATGGCAGTGGGTGGGGCTTGCTTAAGAATATGAATATACTTTCCAATATTTAATCTCTGAGATCATTAGAACTTTTTTCCTTTAATGTTTCATTTTAAGCCAATTTTTGCAGTCAAAACAGGGTTTCCTATTATGGTTTGTGACAAAGCAAGTTACAATATGTCAATATCTTCTAAACTTAATATTACGTGAGGACACTAATACGAATTAATCATTAAAAATTAGTTCTCTCCACAGCAAACAGGGTTATTTTTATTCTTTACTGTCCCAATACACAAACGCTCATCTTGCACTAGCATTTTGGTTTAATTCATGAATAACATGATGTATATATACACCTCTAAAAGCTAAAAAATGAAGGGAGAAACACTCTTGCAGCTTTTGGGTTTCAGCCATTAAGCAGAACAAAAGAAGTGGCCAGGCACATTTGCATTTCCTTTGTGTACTCCTGGTGGGGGGTTTTGTGAAGATACTGAGGGCCAGGGAAGATGTGGACAAAACCTAAGTCAAATAAGTTAGTTTAAATTCTGTTCATTGTTGAATCATAAAATTAACATGAAGAACTCATATTGAATGAGAATGAATAAACAACAGCTTGGCAAAAATGACTTTATTTTTCAATCACACAATAACACACAATTTACATACTACAAGAAATAAAGTAAAAAAAAATAATAGAAATCAAAATAAAATATGAAGGGTCAGGAGGTGGTCCTCAGAGGATGATGTAAAGTCATTTGTTGTGACTTACACCATTTAGTAAACACTGATCCTCAGGTACTCACAGAATACAGAATATTACAGAATATGTTTTTAGTAAATGTGTGTGTGTGGGGGGTTAGAGCCAACAGAGATCTAAGCCCTCTCCTCTAAAGGACTTTCTCTCCACACCGTAAACAAAAAACAGTTCATCGTTGACTTTGATTTTAGTTGACGCAGTGAAAAGGACAACATCCTTCACCTCGCCATTACTGTCCATCACGAATGCCCTCGGTCTCAGGTTAGAGCGCTTCCTTGAGTGATTAATTAGGCGGCCAAAAGTCTCTTTACCTGGATGGCAGTCACATTGCGGCGAATGTGCATCAATGCACATGCTTTTGCCCTGAGAGTTTAAAAAAAAAACATGTATCCTGTTTGCGCTTCTCCTGTGCTCTTGTGAATGTCATGGCCTTCCTTGGCTGAGACCACCTGGCCATGGTAGTCACAGACCACTTCCCCTGCCTGGAAGTCACGGGTGGCAATGACACCATTGCCCTTTCCCTGGATGTCAGTCACTGCGAGCCCTCGCCACCTCTGACTGCTGGTCAGGCGCTGTATATAATCACAATCCATTGCTGTGTCAATGGATCCTGGAGGCTTCCAATCTGTAATGATGCGAGCGGAAGTGGGGATGTTGCTCTTCCATCCCTTCCTCTCAATCCAGGCACTGACCCGGCTCTCGGTGGGAAGTCGCCGGCCAAAGTGTGCTGCAAAGAATGAGAATGGATTAGTTACTTAAGAACATGGTAATTGTCAGCACTGTACATTTTTGTTAATATTAAAAAAATACTTACAGAGGACATGCTCAATACGTAGTTTCATCTGCGCCTTCAGCCATCGTTCATGCAGCTGACGGCTAAACGCAGGTGAGATTTGGGCGCGTGCCTCTTTACTTGGTGAATCCCCATCCAATGACACAGGGTGCTTTTTCAGAAAGGTATCATATGCCACCTGAGCATCCATCTTTGGATTGAATCCAGCAGACGTGGATGCAGTGGAAGGGGCATCAAGTGCCAAATCATCCTCAAACTCACCACTAGAGAGAAAAAAATATATAGTTTATGGTTGCATAATTTGTGAAAGGTTTGATTAACAAAATGTTGTCAACTTAAATTGTGCTGACAGATATAAAAAGCATGCTTACCTTGAGTCACCAGTCAACCTGAAGATCAGTGACCGAGCTTTCACTATGTTTTCTTTCTCAATAGAGCGGGTGAGGTAGTCAGCCACCAGTGACTTGTCCGCCTCAGCCAAACTCTTTGACGCCGTCTCTAAAACTTTGTGGGCCTTTTGACTGGTCACTGGCTTGAGTTAGTATCTGAAATGCAGATAGCATATTAATATTGATTTTCACATGATATAGCTATTAATAGAAATACATATTGGATGGGGAAATGAGGGTTACTTTGTGTGAAGCCGGTTTAAGTCATTTGAGGCATTGAAGATGGGCTTGCCCGATGAGGAGACAAAAAAACGTTCTTCTCCCTCCACATCCTCTCTTGTCCTCTTGCCTCTTTTGGTGGAGAGGAGTTCTGGCCTCACATGAGTGTAATAGAGCTCAAACCACTGTTGGCAGAGAAGAAAAATAGGAATAATCATATGAATTATGCATTTTCAATTTTATATTATTTTATATATAAAAATTGTATATATATATATACAATTACATGTAATTTAAACGTAATGTAAATTTTTAATATGTTCACATAGAAAAATGAGGTTATGAAATTTGTTATATTTCATAATATTACTGTTTTTATGGTATTTTTTTTATAATTTAATAAATGCAGGCTTTGTGAGCAGAAGAGACTTCTTTCCAAAAACATTAACCAAAAAATTTATGTTCCCAACCTTTTGAATGGTAGGGACATATTAATTTGAATTTAATTTGATGAACTTACGGTTTCCTCCTCCAGACAGAGAGCAAATGTGGCCACTTGCTGTGATGTGGTTTTGTTGTCTTTTATTTCCACAACACAATGGCCGGGCCCATCTCTGTGCCTTTTCAGCCATTCGTCCACCTGCATAACACAAGTTTATGAGTGTTAGGCAAATTGTATAATACAGTGGACAAAGAGACTGTTACTTTTGTCACCATTAACCTTATTAATCATTGACTCACCTTCATGTGCTCCACCACACATGGTCGCTGGAGATGCTTCAGCATCACGATAGGCTCCAGGTAATAAAGGACCAAAGTGCAATCAGACTTGGTCAGTTTGTCCGGTGGCTGTTGGCTGTGTGAGTACACCTTGCTGAGGATGGCCAAGAAGTCCTTCTTGGCTCTGTGCAGCACAGTCCAGCAGTCCTGCGGTCTACCTTGCAGTGGCTGTGTCAGCAGGTCATGTCTATGACAACCAAGAGAAAAAATATATTAACACATCACAGTATTTTTTTATTTTGTTTCTGTTCAGTATCTTCACAGCATCTGATCAAATACCCCCTACCATGAGCACACAAAAGAAATGCAGATGTGCCTGGCCACTTCTTTTGTTCTGCTTGGTTCAAACAATTAATTGTACCTCTTTTGAGTTCTCTCCTTGTCCATCAGCCTGGAAAACAGCGCCTTGTTCTTTTGCACTGCAATGAACTCAAGGAAGTGTACACAGTCTTCATGAAGATCTTTGTTCTGCAGCTTGAGGTTGGTCTCCGCTGTGTGGTACTGCAGGAATCTGCCAAAGGAAGGGCAAGCATTGAATAATTTACATATATTTACACACACACATGTGCGTACACCACTCGTGGACAAATATATAAAAATAATTAAACATCACATGCTACCAACCTTTGTATGCTCTTCATGTAATTGAACTGTGTGTGGCCGCTTAGCTTAGCCGCTGAGAGCTCACTGAAGAATTCTGTGGTCCTCTCCTTATCCCTGACAAACTCAAGGGATGGCTCAACAGGATTCATGTAAAACATGAACCTGGCCACATTTTCAACCTGAAAAGAAAGAAAAGCATTTCAAAATGCATGCCGCATAGCAATTTGCACAGCCATTTTACACAGGATTATAAAGTTTCAGTTAACACAGAATGTTACAGTAGTTCTCACCTCCTGTTTGAAATTTTCATTGAGCATGTCTATTTCCAGGTGGTTGGCGAAGCTCTTCAGCAGCGGGTGGTCCAGGGAATGCTTTCTATGCAGCCCCTTCTCTGCCATGAGCTTCCGTGACGGGACACTCAACTGCACATCTCTCTCACTGCAATAGGGAAAACATGATTTGTTATAATAATGCATATTTGTGCTTGATGTGACTAACAATACACAACAACTGCATCAGTCAAGTTGTTCAACTTTATCTCACCCTTGGCATGCTTCAGCCACACGTGGCTGTGGGTGGGGATGTTGATGGTGCAGGTGGGCAGTGTGTGGCAGCTCTTGAAAATCAGTCACCACAGGTGGCGCGCTGCAGTTCCTCACCACCTTTAAGGATATAATAGTGTTAGATTCCCTGCTAACGACATGGGGAAGCACAACTATGTTTACTTTAAACCCTTGCATAACCTGGTAGGGGATCAGCTCCTCACAAAATATTTGAATTGGCATAGCTGAAACACTATGCCAGACTCAAAATCTCCAGACTTTCTGCTTGGCCATCCACCACGGCCGTGCTGGCCTCTGCGTGGCCTGTTTCACACAGCCCTGCGCAGGGGACTGACCCAGGGTCGCTGGGTCTTCTTGCCCACAGGACAGGACAAGGAAAGTGGCTTGGTGCACAAAGAACTAGAAAAAGCACACATTGTTCCCGTTAATTAAATACAGGTTCTCAAGTCCATCATTATTACTTGCAGCGAAGAGGGTAATTGCAGCTATTAAGACACAGGCCAATTTTGTGAATGGAAAGTAAGTCAAGATTTTGCAGTCTAGAGATAACAAAATCATGTCCACTACTTTTGAAGCCATTGTTTTTTAATCAATCGGGGGGGGTTTTGGTGGGGGGGAATCACAGAAACAAAGTTTGAAGAAAGTTGAGCAGTCCTTCAGTGAAACCAGTAAATGGGTAACTGAGCATCTGGTGGTCTCACCTGTTAACTCTACCTGTGAAAGGCCAGCCCTCCAGGTATGGCAGTGGGTGGGGCTTTAGTTCACACAGGATTCTAGATGCTTCAACTAAGAAACTTTAGTCCTTTTATTTTACAGTTTATAATACATTTTATATAGATGATTTCTAAGTTCAATTTGTATTTTGTGTATAACCATGCATAGTACAATTTCTTAAAAACAACAACAACATGAATATACTTTCCAATATTTAATTATTAGAATTTTTTTCCAGTTGGAGTGTTTTTCAAACATTCAGTTGTTCTTAATTTACAGCTTGTTATTAATCTCTTATATTATAATTATTATCATTATCATTTATTTGTTAAATCTGATGTCCCAAATCAGGGATGCTTCAGCCCCACTGCTGAAAAGCTGCTGGGCCAGCCTCACAAAGAAAGGGAAAATTCAGCCACAGTTTAAATTGCACTATCACAGGCCAAAGATATGCAGATTACATAGACGGTTGTGTTATAATAACTGATAAGTGTCTTTAATTGGTCATTATTCAAGTTGGCAATGGGTCATTTAGGTCAAACCAACAGCATAACGGCCTGCATAATGGGTCTGGATCTTGCAGACTAAAGCATGATGGGCCATTAGCACCTGGGGGTGGGAGGTGCTGTTGGATGCTGTGTCCTGATTGGTCGTTGACATGGGACAGGTCAGATTAAAGATGCCTCTCTGGTCAGAAAACTTTATTTTCAGTACCTTCTGAAGATAATCAACTGCTTGCTGTTTGTGACCTGACTGAGCATTTTTCTGCATTTGAAATGGATTCTGTAAAATAAGTATATTTTATCTGTCTGCCTTATGCCTGTTAAAGGAGATGGTTTCTCATTTTAAATATATTGTCTTTTCATATTGGCTGGCAAATCCAAACCTCTAGTCAAATTTCATGTGAACAGTGCATTTAGCTCTGCTGCTTTCGGTAGCACTACAGATATCAATTTATTTGTATAAAATCTCTAACAATTTTTGTTTTTATTCACACAGATCATTCCACAGCAGAATGTATTTCCTCTGCCCTGTCTGTAAAAAGGCTCCACACTCTCTTCCTGGGCATCTCAGGAAGGTGTGTATGAGCAACAGCACAGAGGCAGAGATACAAGCTACCGTCACGGAAGCCAAGAAGGAGTTGGCTGAATTATCCCACAATGGACGTTTCTGGGAGTTTGAGAAACTTCGTGACATTTTGGACTCTACTAATCCTCTTGCCAGGTTTGCAGCTAACAATTATGCTTACATGAATTGTCATTTCCTGTTGGCTCAACAGCTATAAATTGTAATATTAGTACATTATCTTTTAATGAGGCGTTAGTATTCTTGCCTGGCACAGAAAAAAATACTTTCTTCAAAATGTGTTGTCTTTTGAAAATGTAAACTCAAGTTTGTTTATAAGGAACTATTTTTTTTATTTTATTTCTTGTATATAGTTATTATATTTTAAGGTTATTATCTTCTGAAAGTAGAATGTATAGTTTGAATGTAAGAGTTCTTTCTTTTCATTATTTATTATGCAGTATATTACAGATTGCCTGCCATTTTCCAGTACAATATTCAAAACAATTTCTGTTCTTTAAAGGATGATCGAAGAGATGCAGAAGAAGGGCTTGGTGGTAAGAAACATACCTCCAGCAGTCCCAGTCCCTGCTCAGCCCTCTACATCATCTGCATCTGTGGCTCAGAGCTCTGGAGAAGGTGCAGAAGATCCAGCAGAGTTAGCTGATGAGCCATCATCTGAGGAGAGCTCTGGAGAGTACTTTCAGAGGTAGAGTTTCACCTTAGCATTCACATAGACTATATGTAAACACTGGATATGATTTCTCTTGAACATGCACAATCATTTGACCACCTGTTTTATTTGATTTCAGCACTGAGGGATCAAGGTGGACCTCTTCAGTGAGGGTGGAGATGGTCAAAAAAGGCCTGTATGAAAAGCACTCAATTTGCCACCCCCTTCTTAAGGGATTTAATGAGTACCTACATTCAGACTTGGGGAACAAGAACAGCAAACAAGAGGTAAGTGAATTAAATCAGTGAAGAAATAAATACATAGAAAAAATTTATTTGGTGTTGTGGTCATATTTTAAAGCAGTCCTGCATGTTTTAATGTGAAATGTGTACTTACAGGTGGATGCCGTGTCCAGGTTCATGTATTACCTGGACCCCAGCGAGCCCAACATAAGGTTTGTACGGGAGGTGGAGAAAGTACGAGAGTACTTCAATGTTTTATCAAACACCAAGCTCTCAAAACAGACCGTGCTGAACTACTGGAAGAGTCTCAAGAGGTCAGTAGTGTGGAAGATTACAAATATGGCATGTAAATGTTACCTATTAATTACTCAGTAGGCTGTGTTCTGACCATAACAACCTTTTCTTTCTCTCCTTTTAAGGTTCATGAAATACATAATCACATCTACGGGCATGCGCTTTAAAGATCCCGCTCTTTATGAGGATTGTAAGAGCTTCATGGATCCTCTGGATGGCATACACTCTGGTATGTCCAAAAAGGTCAACAAGGAGGTCACACAAAAAAGGTCAGCATTTCTTTTTTGTTATATATGATATTTGCACATTGGAAACTGGAATACAGGATAGAACTCATGACATATTGTTTTCCTAGGTTCCTCAGTTATGGGAAAGACCTCCTGCCAAGTGACTGCCTGGTAGTTTTGGATGCCGCCTTTAAAGATTTCCTGGTGGTCATGGGAAAACTGCAGGGTCCAGGAGCAGTCACAGGGGACAGCCTAACAAAAAATGAACGTTTGCTCGTCCTCTATTACCTTGAGGCCATAATTATGCTGAAGCTACTTCAGCGGCTCGGAGTCGTCACAAACATGACCGTGAGTGTCTTTTTTTTCTTCCCATGCCTCAATAATTTGTGCCTCACATATGCTTACACATTTTTAATATTTGTGACACCCATCATTAAAAGTGCACAAATGCCTGTTTGCAGGTTGAGGAATGGCTGGGTAGAAGCCGCAGAGAGAACGGAGTTTCTGTTGCGGTGAAGGAGCATAAAACAGCTCCATCACAAGTTCCAGAAGTACCTTTGTCGGACGAGCAAGAACTTGTGAGTTTATATTCAAAATTACACCATAACAGCAAATTAAACATGGTGTGGGAAAGTAATACAAGACAACAGGGCCATGATTATTTCTGTTTTTTCCCCTTCTGTGACCAGTGGTTCGACATATACTACAACGAGGTGAGGCCGGTAATGCGTAAAGAAAATGGTTCAGATACGACAAACGACAAATTTTTTGTGTCGAGTAGTGGGAGGCCGATACATAACCCCTCCAATGACTTGAAAAGGCTACATGACAAGTAAGGGATATTACACATATCTATATCTTTTCTTTCTTGTCTGTTTGCTTGTTGCATACTTATGATGCCCTGTGTTCTAGATATAATTCTCCCAGTGTGACCTGTGGCGATGCCCGGAGAGCGTTTGAGACGGCTGCGAAAAACCTGACAGAGCTGGAGAGGAATGCAGTGGCACGGCTCTTGGGGCACACCCCAGAAACTGCTGAAAAACATTACCGGATGAGAACTCCGGCAGATGCATTTCTGGCCCAAAGCGTGATTGACCAGCTAGCTGGAAAAACACGGTATGCAATCTGACATCTAATGAATTATCCTTATTCATAATTTTGTTGCTCAACGCAGTCTCTGATTTATCCTTTCTTCAATATTTATTCATCGATCTTATAGACAAGGGTTTGGTAGGGCTTCCAGCGGAGAGCCAAAGGTGGACGAGCAAACAGCGTTTGACTCTTTGACACAATCCTGGCCAATGACTCTGGACGGGCCTCCTCCAAAAAGGGAATGCAGGCAGCAACTGTGTGCGGATCACGAAAGACACTGCTATGACCGCTGGCGTAGCGAGCAGCTCAAGCTGCGTGAAAAGCATATCCATGGTGAGTATTCACATACATGAAATGTCAGTGAAATCTCAAAGAATATGTACCCACAATGGCTAATGCTTTCAATGGCTTGTTTTCATAGAACATTTTGGATGCCGGAAGCCTTCTAAGTCCAAAATCGAGGCTTGGATTCAGAAACGCGGGTGGACATCTAACATCCCACAAGCTTCATTAATTCTGAGGCAGTGGAAGCCCATTGGGACCGTTGACACTGCCCTTGACAACAGCTTTGTTAGTAGTATGGTCACAGCACAACGCTGGAAAGGACTGACTATCAAAGATGTCCCTGAGAAGGGTCGAGGGGTCTTCACCAAAAGGCGTTTTGAACAAGGGGAGGTAGTCTGTGCATACCACGGCCGGCTGGTCAGCCGAGAAGAGGGGTTGGCGATTCATGCCTCGTCCCCTGACATGAATCCTGGTCATTTGTTCTTTTATAAGAACAAAAGGAGCGAGGCCATGTGCATTGATGCACATGAAGAAAGCTGCCGGTGCCATCCTCTCTCCATAATGTATGGGCGCCTGATAAAGCACTCCAGCAAAAGAGCCAACATTCGCCCAAGGCTGTTCATCCATGATGATAGAGACGTCATTCTCTTCATTACATTGAGAGACATTCCAGTCAATGAGGAGTTACGCTACGACTATGGCAGCAAGAGGAAATCTTTTGCTGGGAAAGGGGTGGAATTAGACTGGATGTGAAACAACATCTTTCCAACACTCTCTCTTCAGGACAACTGGGTTAAAGGGACTGGGGTTTCTTACACAGTTCAAGTTCAAGCAACCATTTGCTTACACTACAGTTCAATGGCATCTTTCAGGACTGACATTCGTATCAAACTGAACTGAATGCCTCACATGTAAAACTGCTTTAGATGTTGAACATTCCAGGTGTGATATAACAATATTCTTCATTGTGTTTGCATACAGTGCGTTTCTGTCTGCCCTGTTTGTAAATTTTATTTTATTATTGCATTTTCATTTGAATGAATAAATAAATAATAAATATGAGGAACAGTATGCAACTACAGAAAACAGCATTCGGTAATGCTTCACTGAGAGTAAATTTATCTACTTTACAGTTGATATACGTTTTCTACACACCAATTTACATGTAAGTTCACTGTCTTCTCTATCTATCTATCTATCATCTATTATCTATCTATCTATCATCTACCTATCTACCTATCTATCTATCTATCTATCTATCTATCTATCAGTGAACTGAACAATTCTAAAATACAGTTTTCACTAACAGGTAAACCATGTAAAAGCCATTGAAACTGTTTAACATTATTCACATCATATACTTTTTTACTTTCAATAAATGTGTAAGTTTAGATTAATGTGTGTAAAAAAGTTATTTTGTTCAAACATGTTTACAATGCAAAACCATGTATGCCTCTGAAGCACTGAGTCGACCATCCCAAGTCAGGGAGAAAGCAGCCCCACTGCTGCAAAGCTTTTGGAGGCAGCCTCACAAAGCCAGGGAGAATTTAAGCACAGTGGAAGCACTCATTCCACTGTGTTGTTGTTGCTTTTAATGTATTTTAGAATTTTTCAGCTCATTGATAGATAGATACAGACAAGAAAGCATATTATTAAGTAACAGTTTCATGAAAGTGTTTTATAGCACTTTTACTGTCCATTAATATCCACTGTTGCTTTAAACATTATTAATCAGTATTCAATCAGATTCTTTTTTATCATATAAAGCACAACAACTCTTCTGTTAAGCGCAAATTCTGGGTAATTCAGCAAAGTAAAGGTCTATTTTTAATAATTACCATCATATAAAGCACAATAACTCGCTTTACAGTGACACAGAGGAGTGCTGTATATTATCAGAAAATGAAGCAATATGCTCAAATCAGCGTTTTGGTGCTGAACGAGGCTATGGACGTATTGAAATCGAACGTAGCAAGGGTCCCGATTCATGGCCATGTCACGAGTGTATTGCATGCCATTCTTCTCGCTTCGGACATGAGCTATTAAAAATTGTCTCTTTTGTTACGGGATTAATCAATTTATGTGTTACCGGTCATGGCGGTCCGGGCGATGGGTCGCCTGGAACCGTTACAGATACCATGTTCTTTGTTGTTTTCTTAGCTGGTATTTATTGCTTGAAGCCGGTCAATGTTAACGCCACATCTGGTCCTCTGAAGGGTCTTTAGACTAGAGGGAGTTTTTCTCTCCTGGTGATAGTTAGGGTTTAAGCAGTTCAGATCCCCCTCAGGGATAAGGACCAGGCCTTGACCGGAAGCAGGTCCAGACAATTAGGTGCCCTGTTGATCATTGCTCGTCTTTACGACCGCAGATAGCTGGGGAGGAGAGTCTTTATTTTTTCCGGAGGAATGCGGAGATTCAATTGTTCATTTGTGCGATATTCGCAGAGGCCTTACACCTAATTATATTACGCACAGGCGGCACTTTTAGCGCGTTTTTCGTAAAGGTACGGAACGTCGAATGTCAAACGAATGTCCAATATAAAACCAACTTTACCATGATTTGTATTTGTACATCATTGCTGAACTTGCCTATTAGGAGTGCTCCGATGTTGGATTTTCGGACCCCTCTCTTGTCTTCAGTTCAGTTGCCGGGCTGGAGAACACCTTGGAGCAAATCCTCCATACAGTTTCCTTCATGCTTGGCCCGCCACTGATGGATAATCTGCTCACCTTCAGCAGCTACATTATGAAGTATATTTTAGCATTACATTGACCTGTATTCTATACACATCCAGTTAAAAGATTGGAACAATTAGGTATTTTGTAAATTTTTTTTTTTAAAGAAGCTTCTTATGTTCACCAAAGATGCATTTATTTTATTGAAAATGCAGTATAATTTAATATTATGAAACTATTCATAGGAACTTTATTTAACTATAAACTATGTTTGTGATGAAAAGCTGTATTTTCTCAGCAGGACATGATCATATAATTCTAATATGCTGATTTGCTGCTCAAGAAACATTTATTACTATTATCATCAAAGGGGAAAATGGTTGTACTGCTTCATGTTTTTGTGTAAACCATGGTGCACTGCCATTCAAAACGGAAAGTTTGTGGTAAGTAATAATTATTTTATTTGTCTAGGAGACATTAAATTGAAAAGTAACAGGAAGAGAGTTCCAAACATGTCGTTTCAAAATGCCATACATTTTTTCAGGCTCATATTCTAATTTCAGCATATGTGTTCTCCAAGTACAACATACGAGGCCCTAAAGGGGACCTTGGCAAAAAGTACAAATGTATAGCCTGCGTGTGCGCTTGGGAATCATTTGTGGGATACTTTGTTGTTGTGTTATTCTATTATATACTCCACCAACGCCCCCCCTCAAAAGGCTTGATGCACATCACAGAGCCCCCCAACTAAATAAGGTATAGATTTTAACCCTGCAAATCAGCCGTTTATTCTAATTTCAAAGAAATCTGGAAAAAATAATAATATGGTCTCCATTAAATTAATGAGTAGCAAAACTGTTTTTGTGATATACGCACTTACAAGTTGAAATATTATAAATAACTGCCAGTAATAATGTAAATAACTGAGCAGCACATCTGCATATTAGAATGTTTTCTGAAGGATTATGTGACACTGGAGGCTGGAGTAATGAGTATTTAAAAATAACAGCTTACTATTGTAATATTTCAGAGTATTACTATTTCTGTTATATTTTTCATAAATAATTGTATATATTAGCAAAATCAATGGATGTGAGCATGAGAGACTTCTTTCAACAAAATTTCAACTTAATCATTCCATGCTTTTGACTGGTAGTATACAAGCACACACACACACGTTAGCACACAAACAGTTTGTTGACATGTTGTTAGTAGTTGTAGGTTTGACAGTTTCAGTGATTCTCACCATGCTCTGCATAAACCCTCTGTCTGACAATCTTTGTTCCAGCCTCTCTAGGTCTGCAGTAGATACTAGAGGAAAGACACACCCTCTTCCTCTTCAGCCATCTGCATTTGGGGTACAACACACCTGTTCCCCACTAGAGACTGGACCAATGCAGTCAGATGGTGGATCTTCATGTCCATTTTCTCCAGTGTTTCCAGAATTGCCCTGTCTACAGCTGCAATACAGAAGATCATTTAATTTGGTATGTAGCTTTGATGAGTGAAATTAAGCATTTGGCAACTTATTTAAATTAATAAATAACGTACGTGTACATTGATTTGGTACAGTACCCAAGACTGGATTTTCCTGTCTCCCACAAGAAGTACCTGTAAGTATGAATTAACTGTGAGGTTTTAAATGTTAGATATAGTGTTACATGCATCTGCCTTGATGGATGTTATCAAAAGAATGTCACATTATTTAGGGTAAAATGTTTACAATAAAAAAAAAAAAAATTTATCCTGACCCCTTTAATGCTTTTCAGTATTTTCTGCTTTGCTAAAGAGACACACTGGAGCTCAAAATGGAGTTGGTAAGAAAACATTTAAAGTAAGTTAATGATGATGGTTTCAAAATCAATAAAAAAAAAAAAAGGTAACGTACTCAGTGTTCTTCCTTGGTGGTCACCTGAGGGTCTCAGGACAGAAAAGGTGTGCTCTACGGATTGAACACTAAATATTATGTTATTCAGTTTTAGATTGTGTGAAGGGCTGTGAGTTAGTGTTTTATCTTCCTTGTTCTAATGAATGTTCTTGTACCTTGTGTGTCAGGTGGATGAGCACTCCAGCCGTCTCCATGATGGAGCTGAGAAAGATGGAGTGGGTAAGATTTGCTCGTTACCAAAACAAATAAATACACACTAAAATTAAAACCAAATTTCAGAAAAGCATAAAACATCTTCACTTCTTATAATAACTGTAATAAGAGTTTGGTTCATTTATTATTACATTGACATTACCAAAAATCTATATTGGTATTCTGTTGACAGCAGGAGGACTCTGATGTGAATTTCACAATGGGGATGTTTGCTGTAGTCCAAATCTTAGTGTGATTTGTTCTTGTGCCCATTGCATGAAAGCCCTAAAGTTAAGAAAATCTTTGTCTTGTGTAGCCAGGCCTTCAGGCTGAAAACAGACGGTCTGAACCCGTTTGATTGGCCAAGGACCATCCGAGAGGCCATCTGACTGAAAGGTAAAGCAACCAATCACGGTTCATTGTATGTAGCATCATCTTTAGGGGCGTGCAAAAGAAAAGTTGATGCCACTTCAATAACTGACTGACATGTAAAACTCTAAAACTCTTGGACGTATTTTAAAACGTTTATGCTTATACTCCAGTGTTTAGTTTATCATGGTATGCACTAGGGCTGTGTATCACCAGCAAAGTCACGATAGGATATGTATCACGATACAGAGGCCACGATACGATACGTATCACGATACATGACTGCACTGAATTTCACCTCAGCAGAATTGAGAAAAACAGCTTATATAGGGATTGCTAACTATTGGCCAGCGCAGCAGTTGACCTCTGCATTCTGTAAGGGCCTCAGAAAACTGTACACAGTACAATAGCCCTATGGAATGGCATTATTGTTTCATGTTACTTGGGCAATCCCACCAGGTTTACAATATTCAGATTGTGTGCATCGTGTTTAAGCCATGAAATAAGAAAGGTACTCATTCTAATATATATAAAAAAAATCATTTACATTGCTGGTAGGTTATCATTGCACAAATTAACACACACTCTACAATAAAAAAAAAAATGAAAAGAGTTCTAAACTAACGCGCTGTCTTCCCACTAGATCTTACACCCACACGCGCGAGGCGATTAATCGACGACGAGTCCGCAAGTTCGTTAGGTGCGCGCACGCAGGACTTTCGTGCAGGGGCTCAGCTTCGAAGAGCACGAGTCAAAGCGACTCTAGCCCCGAACATGCAACGTCTGTGACAGCTTTGGTGAAACAGAAGCAGTTTGAGTGTTAAGTCAGTCACACACACAGCTCACGCTGCGGCCGCACTCAGGGAATAGGAACAAACTTTTAGCGCGCTCTGCAGTTTTTATCAACTAAATAGCTTATCGCCAAGGAGATACATACTTTCTCAACAGGAGCTGGTAACATGATTGTTCTAAAGGATTAAAGCCACAGATTACGTTAATAGAGAAACGAGGCAAACACGGTGGTAAGTCATACAGAATCAGGCCTCCTATTCTCTCTCTCTCTCGCTCTCTCTCTCTCTCTCTCTCTC
>JADLZN010008371.1:0-112240 GCA_018155175.1 Sinocyclocheilus anophthalmus | reverse complement strand
ATAGAGCAGGTATGAATTTGTTTCAGTCCCTCTTCCCAAATCTCATTTGAGATATTAATCCTTTTCCCATGCAACTCTGAGGTGATCTGAAGACACTGCAAAATGAGAAACATACAAAGAAACAAACCGTGTCACCAAATGTTTGTCCATAGGAGGTTGACCCAAAAGATCATACAGATCATGACCCGGAGGCAAATCCTGAAACTCAGTAAAAGAATGTTTTATGTAGTGGTGCACCTGTAAATATCGGAAAACATTTGATTGGGAAAGATCAAAGGTTTTATACAAGTGTTCAATAGTGGCAGATTTTCCATCTATATAAAGGTCTTTGACCATGGTTAGTCCTTTGCCTCTCCACAGTGAAAATACCTTATCCGACTGGCCGGGCAAAAAAAAAGTATTAATTAAAATGGGCAGGTGCACAGAAGGACACGTAATATTCAACGCGGTCTTCATTTGTTTTAAAATTCTAATGGAATTGAGCACAACAAAATTCTTACATTGTAACTTCCTTAAAGATACAGGATTAGAAAAAAAGAATAGCAGCTAGTGAGCTACCAACAACTGACCGAGCCTCAATATACAGCCACTTTGGATGCATATCTATCAAGTTATCGGCAGCTTGATCGCTAATCCGCCAGAACATCATAGTCTTGGCATTAGCAGCCCAATAATAGTGACGGAAAACAGGTAGCGCTAGACCACCCAACTCTTTCGGCTTCTGCAAATGGGCCTTAGAAATTCTATGCGCTTTAAAGCCCCAAATGAATGGCAAAATGACAGAATCTAATTGTTAAAAAAAATAGTGTGGCAAATATATAGGTAGGTTCTGAAACAGATAGATAAAGCGAGGCAGAGAGACCATTTTAATGGCATTGACCCGACCAATTAAAGATAACGGAAGAACCCTCCATTTATCTATAGAGATGTTTAACTTATTTATGGCTTCTGTGAAATTTAGACTGAAAATATGTTTAAAATTTTGGGAAATGACTAACCCTAAATAAGTAAAGTGATCCTCTGTTATTCTAAAGGGTAATGACCTCAAAAAGTGACCATCCAGCCCTTGACCCAAGGGCATGAATACACTCTTCTCCCAGTTAACAGAATAACCAGAAAAAGAACCAAAAACCTCAAGTGATTCCATTAAAAGTGGCAAAGTAGAAGAAGGATCACTCAAATATAAAAGCAGATTGTCCGCATATAAGGACAGCTTAACCTCAGCATGACCATATGATATACCCCTAATCTCAGAATGATTGCGAAGATGGATCGCCAGGGGTTCTAAAGCTAAATCAAATAACAGTGGGCTTAAACAACAGCCCTGTCGTGTACCACGCTGAAGAGGAAAGAAAGCAGACCTATCTGAATTAGTAAGTATTGCAGATTTGGGGGTAGGATAAAGCATTTTTATCAATAGTTTAAAATTCTCACCAAAGCCAAACCGATCCAGGACTAAAAACAAATAACTCCATCCAATACGGTCAAAGGCCTTTTCGGCATCTAACGAAAGAACAGCTGCCTTGGAACTCTTACTCTGATTACTATACAAAATATTTAGCAGGCAACGTGAATTAAAAAAAGAAAATCTTCCTGGGACAAAGCCAGTTTGATCTGTATGAATTAAGAAGACTTATTGGCCTGCAGCTAGAGGGCTCTGTAACATCTCTATCTTTTTTCTTCAAAAGGCATATATGAGCCTCATAAAAAGAATCAGGAAATTTTTTCTTTTCAATTGAATGATTTACCATTCTAAGCAACACAGGAGCAATTGCATTTGCATTAGCCTTATAGAATTCCACACCAAACCCATCAGGGCCTGTGGCTTTCCCATTAGAGAAGGAGTTAATTGCCTCCAAAATTTCACAGAGAGTAAACAGTTCTTCTAATTTCTCTCTGGCACATTCATTACGTTTTGGGAAGTCCACCGAATCAAGAAATTGATGCCCTGTAGTGCTCAGCTCAGAACAGCTGGAAGAATAAAGATGCTTGTAAAATTTAGCAAAGCGATTATTAATTTCTTTAGGATGTGTTAATAAAGTACCATTCTGAGATCTTATTTGATGAATGGCCCTACTAGCCTGCACACCCCTTAATTGCGCGGCAAGAAGCTTATCTGCCTTGTCTCCCAATTCAAACTGTTTCTGTGTAAGTTTTATTAACAAATTAGAAACCTGATCGCTCAAAATAGAGTTATTTTCATATTTCAACTTAAGAATAGCGTTAAGGTCACTCTGAGCTTTAGAAGAACGAAACATTTGTTCTAAAGACGGAAGTATGGATTCTATCTCAGACAGACGCCTACGCTTCCCCCTCCTCAACGAAGATTCATATGCAATAATATGACCTCTTAACACTACTTTACAGGTTTCCCACAGACAAGAGTCTGAAACATCCCCCTTATCATTGGTCTCCAAAAATTGACTTAAACACTCAGACAGATAGGACTGAAACTGTTTATCTATTAATAATTGAGGATTGAAGCGCCAACAATACAGCGCCTTTGAATCCTGATACAATATATCTTCCTGCAGGGTCAGACACCACAGAGTGCAATCGAAAAGGAATTGATTTCCGAAAAAGTATAGCTACACCTCTAGCTTTAGAGGAAAAAGTGGCTTGATAAACTTGCGAAATCCAATTTGCTCTAAGCCGCATCTGTTCATTGGGTCTAATATGGGTTTCATGTCAGCCGACAATGACTTCAAATGTGCAAACACTTTCCCCCTCTTAATCGGGTGCCCCATTCCTCTTACATTCCAACCAACAAATGTAATATTCACTCCAGCATCACTATTATTATTAGGAATAGTGCCAGTCATACAACATCTTCAAAAATATAAACACAAAATCAGTAGCAACCGCAGCAAGAATAAACATTATCTGGTGCAACAAAAAACATGAAGAACTCACGAACTCCCCACAGCTGCCCCATGAACCGAAGCAGCAAGTATTCCCCATCGTCTCGGAGACAACAAGAGTGCAAGACTAACTTAGCGTACCTTAGCCAAAAAGAGAGCTAGAAATAATGAAAACCACAAAGGAGTACTGAGAAAAAAAAAAAAGCTTCCTGTACTCCACGCACAATAGTAGTCATAATCTGAGAACGAGAACCACGTGAGACTAACAGATGATGCTGTCGAATAGTCACTTAATATTAGTCAAGTATCCAGTACTGGACCAAGTAAATGAAGTTGAGGCTACGCTGACCCCCCCCACCCCCCCCCCCCCCCAAGCTCATTCGGGACAATTATCAATTACACAAACTTCTTAGCTCTACCGGAGATTCGAAAAAAAAAAAAAAAGCTGCCCCGCACCGTTGCTAATAGCACCATCAATTTCACTGGAAAACGCAGGGACCATTTCAACCCAGCCTCTCGCAGAGCTTTCGTAATCGAACTAAACGCACGTCGCCGCGATGTCACCTCCGGTGTATAATCAGGGAAGATATGAATCCGCTTTCCTTTATATTCCAGAGGAAACTTATCCCGGCTCAGGCGAAGGATTAAGTCTTTATCCCGATCATTGTGGATCCGTCCGATAATGGTGCGAGGTCTCTGGCCTTCAGATGGCTTGGGTAACAGCGTCCGATGAGCTCGGTCAATCTTCACAGGTTTCGGGGAAGTTGGTCTCTGACCGGAAAGTTCGATAATCCAAGGCAAAATGTATGGTGGCCGAGAGAGCTCAACGTGCTGCAATTTAAGAAAACACATGCAAATTGAAAAACACCAGCAAATTAAGAAAACAACTTCATCAATTTGACAACACACGCGCTGCAAATCCTCACAACACATGCAAATGAAGAAACGCTGCAAATCCTAACAACAAATACAACTGCACAAGAAACCGCTGCAAATCCTCACAACACATGCAAATGAAGAACCCTGCAAATAGCCACGAGACCACAACGGAAATGTTGCATGGCGGACCCCCCCCCCACCTCAAAAAGTGACGCGACCCGGCTGGGATTGATTTTGTGCTGTGCTTTTTTTTGAGTATTATGATAGTGATTGCCTTTTTTTTTTTTTATTATATTGAAAGATATAACATTCACAGGGGATGCAGTCATAGCAATAAATTACATACACAACCAGAATACAAAACAATAAATATAAAGAATAATAAAATGAAATATAAACAGAACAAAAACAAATAAATAAAAGTTAAACATTTTTTTTTTTTAAATAAAACTAATAAATAAATTAAAATAATAAAATAACTTAAATGAAATAAATTAAAATAAAATGTCAACTTCAAAGAATACACAGGAGGTAACCTTACATCAAAGTCAATATTTTTTCATCAATACAGTAGTTTTAACAGCTTTCTTTTTAAGTGATGAGCAGAGAGATTCATAAAAGCATTTCCATATCAATCAAAAATCCTAAATCTGGGCATACAATTTGTGCAGTGGCATGGTCAGTGGTCGAGAGTTGTCGGTGAGTTTATTTTTTGTTTATTTTAACACCCTGATTGCATGATTCCTTTGTCTTTTAGATATTATTAGCCTAAATAATCTGACGAATTACACGATTAACTGTGAAATGTTATTATATAAGATGGCTAACTTAACTGAATATTCTCAACTAAATATAATTTCAGGGTTAATGAAATCCGCAATGCTTCATTAATTGTTAAAACCAGGTTAAAATAAATTGCAGATTGACAGTAAGGATAATATTGAAAATTATTATTTAATCATGGCCTTTTAGTAGGCTAATGAAAGAAAATACAATGGAATACAAATACAACGTGCAGACTTCAGTCAACTTGTTTTTTTTGTTTTGTTTGATGAGACCTGGTCATCACCCGCCGTTCTAGGGGCATTCTCTACGACAAAGCTTACATCTCGCCCACATGAACTGCACAATCTTGGCAAAGTCAGCCATTGGATGTTACAGAAAGGGCAATACATTTTGATCTGAAAAACCAAAACAAGTTGACTGAAGTTTGCACGTTGAATTTGTATTCCATTGTCCTTTCTTTCATTAAATCGTATGCCCAATTTTAGGAATTTTTATATTGATTTGAAATGATTTTATAAATCTCTCTGCTCATCACTTAATAAGAAAACTGTTAAAACTACTGTATTGATGGAAAAAAATATTGACTTTGATGTAAGGGTAACCTCCTGTGTATTCTTTGAAGTTGACATTTTATGTGTAATTTCCATTTAAGTTATTTTTTATTTTAATATATTTATGATTTATTTATTTAAAAAAAAAAGAAAAGATGTTTAACTTTTTATTTAATTGTTGCTTGTTCTGTTTATATTCATTTTTATTATTCTTTTTATTAGATTTATTGTTTTGATATCTGCGGTGTGTATGTTGTGATGTGTTTGTATTTTATTGCTATGACTGTATCCCTTGTGAATGTTATATCTTCAATAAAAAAAATAAAAAAAAGGAAACACTAGACAGAAACCTCAAAAAAAAAAAAGCAACTGCCACACAAAACAAATCCCAGCCGTGCCGTCCCGCTCACTTTTATTGGGTCCCATGAACCATTTCCGTTGTGCAGTCCCGTGCCTATTTGCAGCGGTTCTCATTCGCATGTGTTGCTGAGGATTTGACAGCGCGTTTATTAATTTGCATGTGATTGTGAGGATTTGCAGAGAGTTTCTCATTTGCATGTGTGGATGAGGATTTCGCAAGACGCAGTTCCATTCATTTGCCCCAGTGTTGTGAGATTGGCACAGCGCGCGTTCGTCATTTGCTGCTGTTTGCTGCAATGGACTTCGCAGCGCGCTTCTTCATTTGCATGTGTGTGAGGATTTGCAGTGCCGTTTCTTCATTTGCATGTGTTGTGAAGATTTGCAGCGCGTGTGATGTTGTCAAACTGATGAAAGATGTTTTCTTATGCTGGTGCTTTTTTCAATTTGCATGTGATGTCTTAAGTTGCAGCGGCTTTGAGTTTCTCTCTGGCCACACAGTAGAATATGAACACCGAAGGGTTGACCACGACCTCCTCACCCTTTCGCTTATTCCCACAAATGTGAGATTCAGCCTTCGAGAGCGTCCTTCCAAATCATTCAATTTAGCCCAGAGAGATTTGTTTTCTGCACGCAAGTCTTCACACACCTTTTCAACCTCTCCGAGGCGTAAATCAGTACCGTTCAGGGCACCTTCTATCTCCACCATTTTTTGTTTAACGCCGGCCTGTTCTGACTGCAGGTTAACCAGCATAGCATCCAGTGTATCCAAGCGAGCACTTAATGCTGTCATCTTGTCCTCTATCAGCTTTTTCAAATCATCCTCTTGGGCACCGATTGCGGCAAGTATCGCATTCACATTTCCCTGTGAGATAGAATCACCTGGATTGGCATCCTCCTTAGTTGCAACAGTTTTTGAAGATTTCTTAGACGCCATTTTCCGACAGAACATGCGCCGTCAGCCGATAACGACGCTTTTTTTCTTTTCCCTTTTGAATCGCCCCGCTAGCGCCCGCACCTAAATCTCACTAATTTTAAGACTAAAATTATAAGAAAATTATATCATAGAAATATGTCATGAGGTGCGACTCCACAAAAATGGATGACATTTATTCAATGAGTCAATAATTAGCATTATGAATATATTAAAAACCTTTTTAGAAAATAATGAGTGAGATGTGTACACTCAAATGTATTCAAGGTGTACGGAAAATACATTATTAGTTTTTACCTGTGGTTACGCCACATGACACTTTTTGAGTAATTTTTAAATGTAAACTTTTTTTTTTTATAAAACCAAATGAATACCAAGAGTACATTTATAAGAACTTGGTATGTGTGTTTTAAAGAGGAAAGATTTTTCCCTTGCTTTGTTGTGGACACCATTCATTTCTTATAAAACAACAATTATTTATCGGTTCTGTTTAGTGCCGTTAGTGTGGTAGAAATTACATACCTTTAAATATACTAGATATATCATCATAAGCTCTTCAGGTGTTAGTGGTGGTCCTCTTTCCGGGGACATGTAATCCTGCATACGTCTTATTATGTGGTGGAATGCCACGAGATGAATTTCAGTGCTTTTTGAAATCTGACCAAAGACGTATGTCATCCTGTGTCTCTGTATGAGTATCTTTCTTGACAAAGGAGCTGTCGAGACATTCATTGTGATCCTCAGCACCACACCCTTCACATCTCTTTGTCCTCCAGCATGTTATGCTCTGCTACCATTTTATCTTTACTTTCTTCTTTCTTTCCATCTCTTTTATAAAACAAGTTTTACCATTTAATATGCAACAATGCACCAAAATTTCAGCACAGGTTTCTGTTAGTCTTCTAATAACAGAAACCAATCAAAAGTTAATTTAAAATGTGCAGTTTTATTTTTTTGGCCATTGTACAGTATTTACCAAGAATATTTATTTCAGTGCATCACTAATAATGTGTCACTGATGTTATTTTTTCAGTTGTTTTTGTTTTTAAACATCAAATATATTTTCCATATGCTGTTGCAGACACCAGATTGTGTGGGCAAATAATCTTTTAGCTATGAGTGATGAGTACACAGTCTGATAAATATCATGCTGGTAAAGGTTAGTGCTCACTTATTTCAGTCAAATCAGTAAAACAGAAGTAAACAGAATGTTCTTTATTTCTGAAATGTCATCCAGAACCACACAAACAACTTGCCCTTTCTCTCCTAGAAGTGCATCTTGTTAGAGTCGGATTTTGGGGAGTGTGCAGGCACACAAAAGTAGGCTTTAGTTTCTTCCGTCAAATAAATATCAACACGGCTATTCTGGCTGGGATAGATTTCCCTTTTCTGACCAGAACATTGCCATATTGAAAGCCCATATGCTCTACAGCGGTTCTCACTAGACTGATTCATGCTCAGTATGTCATATTCAAACTCTAACCATAATACTGTAGGAGAAAACATGTAACTGATCAGAGATCTTCTTTTTTTTTTTTTTGTTTTTTTTATGGCGAATGGGGAATAATCACCCCAACACCCACATTGGTGGGCACTATGCCAACATCCTGCCATCAGCGGCCCTCTTTTCATTCTTTCCCATACCCCCTGTAGATCTGATAATCAAGCATAGTGGGTTCATACTGGCAGATCCCATACCTAGATATGAGTGTGTGCATATGCACATGCATATTCAATAATGTACTCCCACAATTCATAGCCCCACTCAAACCCTGCTGTTGTGCTAATGCAGGTCTTTGTAGTTGTTCTCAGCTGGGAATATGCCTGGTAGTGAAGGCCTGTATGTAATATGGTACCATTGCACTGTAATTTCTAGGCATTCTTCAGGAACAAAGTCATTGAGTAAAGACCATAGCAAAGATTGCTTTAGCCATTGTATGTTTTGTGACATTAAGTAAATTTATTCTCGGAAATCTGAAATTGTGAAGTTTAAAGCTGAAGGGTGTAGGCATTTCCATCTGCTGTTTGTTGGGCAAACTAGTAGTTTCATTCAAATGTTTAGCCTACATGCACAACAATATGCTGAAAACAGATAAAAAAATCAGCTCTTTGTAAAAAAATAAAAAAATAAAGAAACACACACGAAAAAACGTTTTTACGTTTAAAAATATAGCTGCAGCAGCAACTAAGGGGCCAATCACAACAAAGGCGAAATTAGGAGCTAAGCAAGCAAGGCAGGGAGAAAATTTTCAAATTTTCTTGTAATGTTATGTAAATGCATATTTTTTAGACCAATAGGTGCTCTGAAATTGATGTGGTGTGGTCAGTGTGGGGTGACAATGACACCCACAAAGTTTGGTGCTGATATGCCAAAGCACTGCAGAAACACAACCTCAGATCCATTTTGGCATCATGCCATCATGTTGACGATGAGTTACTCAAAAACAGTTTGAGGGATCAAAAAGCTTTTTGGTCTCAAGATGGTCTGAATTCAGTTTTGTGAAGATCAGACAAATCATCTAAAACAAGTTTGAAAAATAAGTTTTTGACAAAAAAATTAAAATGGCCGACAAACAAAATGGACAACTGTCAAAAAGCATATGTACCATTGAATTCTGTACGACCCAGGGGATAGGAAGAGAGATTCATGGCCATTGGACAAAATGTACAAAAGCTGCAAGTATATTTGTAAATGTTTCTATATATTTAGAATATAGTTTCATAACCATATGCCACTGCGTTTTTAAAATACAGCATTTTACTACAAAATTCAAAATGGCCGACGCCCAAAATGGCTGACATAGCGAGATTGAGAGCACCTGATCTCATTCAGAAATGCCAAACCACTTAGTTAGAGCACCACTGCCATCAGCACCTTGAAAAACTCCATTTGCTTCGAACACTGAATCTGAAGTCTTTTACAGCAGGAATGCTAGTTTGTATTCCCAAAGTGATACAGTAGATAGGGAGAGTGGATTCAGGATTTTGTGAGCAGAATAGCATAACTGTTTTGCTTCTCTGAGCAACGCACGACAGTCATTCGTTACCGAATCAATCAGCCGTTTGAATGAATCGGTTGAATGATATGACTCAGCGACTCACTCATGCCAAGGAATTTAGCATTGCCCTACTGCGTGATTTTAGGTGTTATATTTAAAGTGTATTATTACCTCTTTCCCCCAAACATTGTCAATTTTTTTTTTTTTTTCTTTCTTTACTCCCTCCGTATTCAGGTTTTTTTTTTTTTTTTACCATCAAAAATAATTATGATTTGTGCTGCCATGGTTAACTGCATTCATGGGCGGGTCCTGCATAATACATTTGTGTAAATACATCTAAATGCCACTTGAGATGCAGATACTGTGATCCCGGCACAGAAATATCATTTAATTTTTGTTATCGACAAAATTCCAGAAAATATTGAGATATCTTTTTTTTGTCAATATCGCACACCCCTAAGTGCGCGGTATATGTGTCGGGGTAGCATGTGCTAGAGAAAAAACTGAACATAAAATTGCTTTTTTATTTAACAGTGGTTTACTAATCAAATTGCTCTTTCCATAAATAAATGTGGTTATAATTAAAATTTTCTTAAAGTTTATGCTCTAAACTATAGGGAACCCTTTTACATTATAAGGTTACAATTAACAACAAAGCCCAAACTTAAATATAATTACTATTTATTTCATAAACTATTGATGCCACTTCATTTTCTTAGCCAAACTAACGAGACTGTGCCCGACACTGAGGACTCAGCCTGCAAAGGGATAAATTAAAATTATAGTGGCGCATCTTTGTTTACAAGCTGCGATACAGCGATCTGTCGCGCCACATCAAAGAGCACAAACGCCATATCGTTTAATTGATCAAAGTAACCAATATGTAAAAACTGTCAGTTTAAATGAAAATGATGAGTGATGCCTCATGCACGATGCGTTAAACCGCTGTATTTGTTCATTACACATGTGTACTGAACCGAAAGACGCGTACCAAACATTTTCGGCACAAATTCACCATTACACCCCTAGACACATGGTGCTGGTTAATTCTGCATGGTTGTTAAATGTAGTGAATGTACTGTGACCATCGGCTATCTGAGTATATTTAAAACATACCCTAGCAGAAATCAAACAAAGATCAAATGGATCATTAATGCCATATTTTACAGCACCAACCTCAAACTGCCCAAACTGGATGGTTGCAGCAAGCCTATATATAAATACTTGACAGTGGCCAGTTTGCTTCCAAGGTTCCCCCTGGATTCTGGATGAAACTTTTGTTATTTAATCCCTTTGTTGACACGATAATTTGCCACTGAAAGGTAATATTATACAAGGAATATTTTACACTGATAATCTTTGTGGTGAGGTAATTTTTTAAAGCTAGGAGCTACATAAACCTCACACAGCAAATGTGGCGTTATAGTTCGAGAAATGTGAACAGTTCTACTCTTCTGCTTGATGGATTCACTATAATTTATTTAAATGTTGTGTACACTTACCGGTTACCGGTCAGAACAGCTGGATTCAGCCAAAGGAGGCGTCTTACTCAAGCCTTTTATTCACTGAGAGCATAAAAAGCTGAGACCAGACATGACATGCAGAATTATGTCAAAGCCATCGAAAAGAATTGAGTTTTCATGTACAGATCAGACTGTTCAGATTATTCTAAGTAATGTATGCTGATCATAACTGGCAGCTCAGACATTTTAGCTTTGCTTGTAGCAAAGAATAATCACAACTGAGATCTCTTTATTGTCTCAAATGAGACTACATTAGGAGCAAATTTAGATTCTGCTCCAGAGAAAAAGTCTCCAGTAATCTCAGTTTCAGAGAACATCTCAATCTCTCAAAAGTCTGAGATATGAACACAAAAAATTGTCATCTAATTCTTTCTCTAAAAAAAATGATACGTTGGATTTGCTTAACTTTTTTTTATGTCAACAGCTTCCACGTAACTGGGTTGCATTTAATGAACATTTATTTCAGTAAACTTAAAGGGGTCATATGATGTTGTTTTTTTTTTTTTTATGTAAAAGAACATTATTTTGGTGTATTTGGTGTAATGAAATGTGTTATGCGTTTAGGTTAAAAAACACATTATTTTCCACATACTGATACATATTGTTTACTCATCTAGACACAGCCTTTCCTGAAAACGCAGTCGATTTGTACAAAGCTCATCGAGTCTGAACAGAAAGGATGTGCTGTGATTGGCCAGTACAGTGTGTTTTGCTGAATTGGTACCGAATACCTCAAGCTTTGTGACGCCAGAAATGTTACGACCATTACCATACTGTGATGCAGTGTCCTGGAGCAACGAGACAAAACCAATAAAACCAATTATAAACGAGGCATTCGTTGCATCAAATGGGGACATAATTATGGATTATAATAAATTATACTGTCTTTTTACGCGTTGCATAGCATCGCACCGCGTAAACATAAAACCATGTCTGCATTTCGGATCCAGAAAGAATGACTACCCAACAACAAGACCCCGCGATAAGTACTCTACACTGCGCAAACTCGCATTTGAATCGGTCATGTTCAAGCAGATTCGACGAAGGATCGTCCGGAGGGCTTGCGGCAACCACAAGTGACGAAGCAGGGATGGGCCCCTGAACTCGCGTTTGTCCACGGTGTGAAAGCAGATTTTTCCTCTTTCTCTGGTGATAGACACAGCGCAAAGTTGTAGTATTTCCTCATCGACCAGTACGGATCAGCTCCAGGCATGATGAAGTGATATCGTCTCTTTTGGAAGGCCAACAAAGTAGTTGCGCTTTCACAATGAAACACACAGCATCTTCACGACATCATGGCGGCGGGGGCAACAATCCTACAGCGAGAATAAAAGTTACACCTTCTTTATTTGCATGAACATTTGGGCGGTGTTATGCAAATCTTCCCACATAGTGCGTAGATATGTGGGGGTGTGTTAGAAAGAGCCGTTTTAGGAGTGCGTGGTTGACTCTTAACTTTTATAAGAATATCTCTTTGGATTTGAGACTTTAGTCTGCAACTTTACAGATCTTTTTTATGCACAAAGAGCTTGTAACACTCAAAAGAGAAAGGAAAAATTTAAATGCATCATAGACCCCTTTAAGTTTATTAATTCAATGCCATTTAGTTGAATCAGGTTAACATTCTTAATTTAGTCCAAAACTATTAAGCTCAATTATCCTCAAATTAATATTAAACAGAAATTAAAACAAGTAATCCAGTTTAATTGATAAGTTTATTTACAAATGTTATCTAACAAGAACAACTTTCAAAAAATCTTTTGTAATATTTTTATTGTTAGGCGTTGGGGTTAGCAAATAATAAAATGGTTTTGTTACATCCATGCACTCTCAGAAAAAAAGGTATAAAAGTTGTCACTGGGGCGGTACCTTTTCAAAAGGCACACCTTTGTACCTAAAGAGTCCATATTGGTACCTTAAAGGTACATATTAGTTCCTGAAGTGTACATATTAGTACCTAAAATCCATAAAAGTGTACCTTTTGAAAAGGTAATGCCCCACTGACAGCTTTTGTACCTTTATTTCTGAGAGTTGGCATGCCCAAAGATAGTTGTTTTTTTATCTATTAAACAACTTTAATTCTGTTAGCAGGTCCTCACCCAAGACCTTCTCTATTTTTTCGGGGATTCCTGCCGATATAGACCGGTGCCTGACGGGGATAACGGTGCAGACGTGATTGTTAAGCTGACAACATCATGGTTTATGTCACTTAGCCACTGCGAACCCCACTGTCGTCATTTAGATGTTTTTATATGATAATAAAAATAATTTAGCTTCAGCTAAAAGAACAGACACTACCAATTACAAACTCGAACGCGCACATGCTCAAATGCCAGCGTAGACGAATGACTAGTCGGACATCCACAGATCAGATTTAAATTCTCCAGTGGGCGAGTGATGCTCGAGCTCGACTGACAAGAAGGGCTGAGATGGTGAGGTGAGTTGAGACAGACAAGACGATGGCGGCCATGATTTAGTTTCGAAACGCAGATGCAAAAGCGCCTGTTGAGCAATATTTGGATTTTGAAAAGCCCTGTTGATTTGCCGTTTATCTATTTTAGGAGAATTTTAGGGCGGGAAACGGCGAAACATCTGCATGTTATACTTAAACTAATTGGAGAACACACATTACATCCTCTGAGCCAATAAAATGTCCTTCATGATATATAAGAATCCACTACCGTAAAAAGTTTAGGGGCGCGTCCGTGTAGATTTGTTTAAGTTCTGAAAAGAAGTCACACATGCCTGACCAAGGCTGCCAATATTGATAAAAAGACAATATGAAAAATAAAAGCCGCTCAAGAACATTTCTCTTATTTTAGCTGATTGAAACAGTTGTGATGCCCTTATTTTTTAATTTTTTTGTGGAAACAGTGATAATTTTTTCGGGATTCATTAAAGAATAGGATAAAACAGTTTTATCTGAAATAGAAATATTTTATAACAAATGTTTTTACTGTGAATAAATCAATTGCTAAATAAAAGTATTAATTCATTAAAAAAATCTTTCTGACCTCAAACTTTTGAATGGTACTAGTGTATAAACTGAATCTTTTGAAGATTCAGCTATGAATTCTCTTACAAACTTAAAAGTATTTCAGTGCAAAAACCTATATATTCATTGACCACCCACAATCCAGTTCAACTCAGAGCTAAATGCACTGAAATAGTGTTGTGCTTTGAATATTTAAATATTTAAAGTCAGTGTCATTCCTTTCTATGGAAATTAGGCTCATGTTATAAAAAAAAAAGTTTGTTTACATTTTGTTTTCATGATGGGTGCTATTCATCAAATGATGGAGAAGATGATTATTTAATTCCAGGAGATTATAATAAAACAATTTAGATTATGTATTTTTTTTTAACTTTTCACATTTATTTTGACAGAACAGTTTATAGAGAGGCAGAAATAGAGAGAGAAACAGAATTAGAAAAGTCCAACAAGTGGGGCAAGAACTTTAGGAGTCGAATAAGCCGATTCTTTCTAAATGAACTTCATGAACATCAAACAAAAGCTAGATCAAAAAAGATAATTGATACAGTAGAAATGAAACTGAATATTAGCAGAGGAGATGAATGACAAATACCAACAGATGCAGCTATCCCCCAGCTGTCATATATTTCCCTTCTCAAGCCTTGAAGGGGACCCTTGTTTTTAAGACACTAATATACTGTTCATCTTTACGCTACCTCAACCAGGTGGTGTCAGCTACACTCGTGGATGCATTTAAACTCTTCATGTCAGACTTAATCAAATACATGCCTCTGGACAACTGCCAGGGAGGCCTTGAGTTGAGCTCGACCATGTTGACAGAATTCATTTTAGAAGAGTAACTCAGAAAAGCTGTGAATATGTTATATGGACTGGGATTATGTTACAATAAAATAGGTCCGTCAGTGCAATGGAGAGCTATATAAATTCTTGTTGATAGTGAATAAGTGCAGCCATTGGGAGTACATCCTTTCCCTCACAAATTATACAGACAGCATGGTGCAGGTCTTCATGCAGTGGGAAGCCTTCTTGGTGGGTCTTGGGGACCTATATTTATGTCTGATGTCTTTTGTCTTTAATCTCTCACCCTATAAGTGTCTGCTTACCCAGTCGCTCTCATGGGCCCCTTTTTGTCCCTTAGGGGCCAGATTTATGATCTGCCTTGTGGAATTTACCTCAAAATTTGCCTCAAGAGTCTTGATTTTCCCTTAGCACATACACACTTTATGTTTGCAAAAGTTAAATTTCTGTTGGATTGAAATACATTGAGTGCAGTGTGGTTTCATTCCTCATACAAACTAAATTAATGGATACCAGCTTACACAAATGGGTACATGACATATAAGAGTGTCCATAATAAAGAATAGTAATAATTTAAAAAGTCTAGTTTAAATGTAGGGCTGCAACAGCTAATTAATCAAATCTGTAATAAACAATAAACAAAATAATAAACAACAATATTGTAATGGGGTATAAATGTAATTAAATGTAAATGAATGTAATTCAGATGAATTAATGTTTAGTCTGTGCTTTTGTTTTCTTTTTAATATTGTGGGCAAGGTTTAGAATGTAATGTTTATGTTTTGCACATAATGTATTGCATGGTCCACATACATACATTCCACTACATTTGTTTTTATGGCCTTCATTTTGCACACTGTTTGGAGGACAACACTGAGCAGGATGTGTAATATTGTTTTTTGAAATACTCAAAAAAATAAATAAATATTGGAATACAATGAAATACAAAAAATTTTATTTGGCATTTTTAATTGCAAAAATCAATTAATTAATTGAAATGTATTTAAAAGATTAATTGAAGACAAGTAAAAAGTAATAATATATTTACTTAACATCTTGAATGTATGAGTGTACACAATCACTATTTAAAAAAAATGTGCTGCACACATTTTGGTCCTATGATATTATAATAATTATTATTTTTAATGTTTCATGTTGCACCACATGACTTTATTTACATACTGCATGACTCTAATCTAAGTTTTTCTAATATTTATAAGCCATTTATAAAGTATTATTTCTTATTTCTAAGAAAACATTATGCTAAACTTCTTTAAAAAGTCTTAACCAAGATGTCAGGACATTTTTGACTTTATGTCCATAAAAGAGGTGTTTTCAAGTCATATGAAGTGCATTTTGAGGTTTTTGAATAAATTAATAAATCCGGACCAAAAAAATGAGTATGTGACATGTCATTGACCCAGATTTCGTCTGACACTCTATTACGACTTGAAAGTATGTGCATATTGTGTGTCTTGGCTGCAGTATGACCTCACACCTTTGCTATCAGGTACTGCTATCTGCTCTGATATATGATATGCTGGACAGAGCTGCCTGGTTCTACTTTCACAAAGGCAATAGATCTTTTATTTTTATATATTTCTTTAGTAAATGACGGGGTGCAGTGTGTCATGAATGGGGTGGTTTTGACCAGCTATCCCATTCCCACTGTCCCAGTATCTATCATCGAGCTAAACACTTTTCCTCTTGCTTTGGTTGGAGCGTTGCCATGTACAGACCAATTTGTAGGGTATTTTATAATCTTAATTGATCACAAATAAGCATGAAAAAGCAAAGTCTATTAAAACCTTCTCATCTGGCTTTTGAGGTTTATCTTCTTTATTAACGCTGAAACCTTTGTGGTCTGCATCCTATTTCATTTCAACAAGGTTGATTATAAATGCTACTTTGTCACTGAAACAAAGGCTTTAAAGTGCTTTCAAATCCCATAATCAAATGATTGCAAATTTCTGATGTGTAAACGAGAGTTCAAATGAAATGCATCCTCTTTATTTATTGTATTAGCAGATTAGTAAGGATAAAGTGAGACATTGTGGCATTTTAGGCTGTATATTGTTAAAATCCCCAATGTCCCTTACAAACTGCTGTCCTTGACCAAACTGAAGGCAATATTTAATTATTCCCAAGACTGTTCCATAACCACTAATTCATCATAAATGTCAACACAAATGACTTGAAATCAAAAATTAATTATAGGGATGCACCGATACCACTTTTTCCAGTACTCGCCCGATACCGATACTTTTATTTTTGGTACTTGCCGATACCGAGTACCGATACCGATATTTTTATTGCATTTGTAAAAAATTTTAATATTGGGTACAGAAACCAAAAGGGTATGTATAATGTTAGTTGGTTAACTTCATTTATCAAATAGATACAGTCAAACCAAAATTTATTCAAACACCTTCAACATTTCTCACATTATAAAAGTTTATTCGCTATAGTTTAGAAAATAATAATAAAATATGACAAGAACTCAGAGTTAAACTGTGTCAGAACAAATTCATCTTGATAATGTTAGATAATTTTGATAGAAAGGTATGTAATAGATTACAATCAACCAAACTAGTATTTACACAACTATGAATACTTAGTCGGGCAGCCCTTAGCCTTAATGACAGCCTGTAGTCTCCTGGGCATGCTGTCATCCAACTTCATGCTAACCTGAATTTTTTTTCCCAGACTCGGTCTGAATAATTTTTGGACCCAAATTTGTATCAATTTTACTGGTAGTACACTGTATGAAGAATTTTTGGGTATAAAATGTAACAGTTTACATTATTTTGCTATCCTCACTTACATAAATGACCTATAGTGTCTGCACCCACTAGTAAAAAAATATAAAAAAGATCAGTGGTGTCTGATTATTTTTTGGTTTGACTGTATATCCTTCTGTTTTTTTCACACTTAATTATGCCCATTAAGATATATTTTACAAGTTTTTGTTACTTTCACTGTTCATTTGTTTGCTCTATGGTACACCATCTTTAATTTAATAGCATTAGAGCAGAGGCTTAGTACTGTAATCACGCACTTTGCTGTAATAATGCAGGGAACCACGCATTTTCCGTTCAGCGGTCCGGAGCTATCACGTCGGATGACCGACGAATGGGATCCGGCTAGAGAACAATCTACTTCGAGTGTACTAAACGAGCCAAGCACAATTGGCATGCGAGCATGCATCCAGCTGCTGCTGATCACAGCGTTAGTATAAGTAGGCAGCAGATGAAGCGCATATTCAGCTTTTCGCTTCGGACCCGAGCGGTTCGATCGTTCTGCTCCTGACCTTTTAACAAGTAGTAAAAACTGAACAAGTTCAGCGCGCTCTTTGAGAGCTCTTCGTGTTGGTGGTATGGCGCTTCAGTGGTGGTGGTTTTCCGTGTCGAGTGGGTTGCACACAACAGGCTGCACTAACCCTGTGTGTGTTGCAGACGGCCATCTCCCCTGTGCGATTCAGCACACTAAAAGAGCAATTTCCATCTAAAAGAGCTTCACGGGTGGAACGTCTTTTTAAAGACGCGTCTTTTTAAAGATGTCGTACCATCCGTGTGTTTCTGGGTGCGGTCGTTACCTGGCGCCGGGTGATGGTCACGATCGCTGCCTCTCGTGTCTGGGCATTAAGCACGCTGAGGTGGCATTCATGGATGAGTCATATTCCCATTGCGGGAAGATGACCATCTCGGAGTTGCGGACCAGACTAACATTACGTGCAAGGGGGCGGAGTGCCGGCAAAGCTAATTCCTTGGGGGGGTTTTTCCCTTCAAGGGTGGGGCAGACGGGGGCGTCATTTTTCTGGGGGTGGGCGGTCTGGTTTTACGGTCACGGTGAGGAATTCCCCTCCGGGGATGCCCCAGCCAGCCGGCACTTCGAAAACAGCGGAGCTCTCAAAAGAGCAGGCTGGACCCTCCCGCGGGGTACCACCTGTTTCTTCCGAGGCTCCCCCTGACGATCGGATGTCGGTTGCAGCATCGGAGGGTAAGCCAGACTTTTTTGGGGATGAAGATCCGTCAGCGTTGCCACCCTCTGTGCGGCCAGCGGTGCCGGATATGGACCAGGAAATGATGGCTATGCTTTCCCGGGCCACCGAGAGAGTCGGGCTCGAGTGGAATCTTCCCCGCGTCCCGAACCCTCCCGAAGGTTGGACGATTGGTTTCTTGGGGTAGCTCGCGCTGGTTCTCAGGGCCCCACCCCAGTGCCTTTCTTCCCGGAGGTGCATGATGAGATCGCTGGGTCATGGACGGCACCTTTCACTGCCAGAAACCGGCAGTCCAGCGGAGGGGTATGCGGGAGTTCCCCAGGTGGAGCGGTCAGTTGCGATGCAATTGTGTCCAAATGCTGCTACCACTTTGCAGGGCAAACCGCTGTTCCCCTCCCGGGCCTGTAGGCACTCGTTGACTTTGACGGCAGTGCTTATATGGCTTGTGGAGAAGCTGCCTCTGCCTTACACGCTACGGCGTGATTGCAAGTGAACCAGGCCAAGGCACTGAGGGACTTGAACGAGGGTGGTCACGACCCGGAAGTTCGCAGAGAACTCCGCACCGCGGCGGACCTCGCGCTACGAGCGACGAAGGTTACGGCGCGGTCTCTGGGTCGTGCGATGTCCACTATGGTGGTCCAGGAGCGCCATCTCTGGCTGTGTCTGGCCAACATGCGTGAGACGGATAAGACAAGATTCTTGAACGCCCCCGTTTCCCAGGCCGGCTTTTTCGGCGACACGGTGGAGAACTTCGCCCAGCAGTTCTCCGCTGACCAAACGCAGACTGAGGCCATCAGTACATAAGGCCCAGGCATGCAGCTGCGCCTCCACCGGCCGACGGGTGCAGCGCCTCAGACGATCGTCGCGAAGGAGGCCACCGCCCCCCGATCAGCGCAGCATACGCGCAGCATCAGCAGCAGCCTCCAGCAAAACTGCGCCGAGGAGCCGGTCGTAGGGCAGCTGCCCAGCCCGTCCAGGCCCCCGCCAGACCTGGTGGCAAGTGAGAGAGCAAGAGGCCTGGAGACGGGCGACCCAGAGGTGGAGGTACGTGCTCTTCAGGAGATGGTAAGCAAACCACTCCCTCCCTCGGAGGAGGGCCAGGCTGAGAATCTTTTGTTTCCTTTTTTTCCTCGTGGTCAGTGGTACCCAAATACTCAACAAAAGAGCAAATTCTTCTATCTCTGGGTTCCCAGAGGGGACGGGGGGTTGTGGACGATCCAGAGCCATATCACACTCACTCTCCTCTCTCGCCAGTGAGCAGCAGCAGGCGGATCGGGAGGACGAACCAACGGAATACCCACGCACCCTCTGCTCAAACGCAGGTCAGTGTTACACACAACCAGACCCCGCCTCGGACCGGCTACAAGACGCCCGGGACGGGTCCCTGCGTTCCTCTTCGCTGTCCCACTGCGGGTACGTCAGTGATTCCGTTGGTGCCACTACGCAGTGTGTTGGGGACTGGCAGAGCTACCCGCCCGGTCTCGAGGCTCTCGAACGTCAGGCCGCTATGCGATCAAGTCGACCGGTGACATCCCAATTTCAGGGGCCGTCCACTTTACTCCAGTTACTTACAGTTCGGGCTGTCCCTGTCGCCCCCTGTCTTCACGAAAGTTACAAAGGCAGCCCTTGTTCCCATGAGAGAACAGGCATTCGCATTCTCAACTACCGTGACGATTGGCTCATACTCGCTCAGTCTCGGGATCAGTTGTTCGAACACAGTGATTTGGTACTTTCACACCTCAGCCTATTGGGCCTTCGGGTCAACTGGGAAAAGAGCAAACTCTCCCGATGCAGAGGATCTCTTTTCGCGGTATGGAGTTGGACTCGGTCGAACAGACAACACGCCTCACGCAGGAAAGTGCTCAGTCAGTGTTGAACTGCTTGAATACATTAAAGAGCAGGATGATGGTCCCACTGAAACAATTTCAGAGGCTACTGGGGCATATGGCAGCCACGGCGGCAGTCACACCGCTGGGGCTGCTACATATGAAATCGCTGCAGCACTGGCTCCATGGCCGAGTCCGAGGTGGGCGTGGTAACGCGGCACCTTCCGAGTCCAAGTTACACCGGCCTGCCGCCAAAACCTTCACCCCGTGATCAGACCTTATGTTCCTCCGGGCAGGAGTGCCCCTAGAGCAGGTCTCCAGGCATGCTGTGGTTTGCACAGATGCCTCAACCACCAGCTGGGGGGCCACGTACAACGGGCTTGCAGTGTCAGTGGTTTGGACGGGGCCCCAACTGCACTGGAACATCAATTGCCTCGAGTTGCTAGCAGTGCACCTTGCCCTGAGCCGTCTTACGAGGCAAGCATGTACTAGTCTGCATGGACAACACAGCGACCATTGCGTACATCAACCGACAAGGTGGTCTGCACTTCTCGTCGCATGTTGCAACTCGCCCGCCACCTCTTCCTCTGGAGTCAGAAGTATCTGAGGTTGTTTCGTGCTGTTCACATTCCTGGGCTGCTCAACTGGGCAGCCGACGAGCTGTCCCGAGCTGCGCTCCAGGGAGAATGGCGACTCCATCCCCAGACGGTCCAGCTGGTTTGGAGACGTTTCGGAGCCGCTCAGGTAGACCTCTCCATAAACCTTTCACTGCCAGTTGTTCTTCTCCCTGACAGAGGGAACACTCAGCACGGACGCACTGGCACACAGCTGGCCGCAGGGCCTTCGCAAGTATGAATTTCCCCCAGTGAGCCTTCTTGCACAGTTGCTGTGTAAGGTCAGGGAGGACGAGGAGCAGGTCCTGTTGGTGGAACCCTATTGGCCTACCCGGACCTGGTACCCAGAACTAATGCTCCTCGCGACAGACCCTCCCTGGCAGATTCCTCTGAGGAAGGATTTACTGACTCAGAGACAGGGGACCCTTTGGCACCCGCGTCCAGACCTCTGGAAACTTCATGTCTGGTCCCTGGACGGGACGCCCTTTCCGGCATGGTTCTGAGTGACTACCTCAAGAGAGTCGACCCCTCATTAGGAGAGAGCACGTTACAAGAAACGTCACGCTTTGCGTGGATGGAACGTTCGTTGAGTTGGTTCTTCCTCAACGGAAGAGACCCCGATAATGGTTAGATATCGTCCTCGTAGAATAGGTGTGACGATGATTTGCTTTTGTGGGTTCGTGCAGCCAATGGTGGCGGCGGGCTTTGGAGGTGAGAGGCGCTCACGCACAAACTAACACCTTAAATCTAGTTTAACTGCCCCGACCACCCAAGCCCACCCCCACCCACATTAAAACAAAGTTATATTGTGCCTCAACCCCACACCGGACCGCCACGGAAGACCCAACAACCCCCCCGCCCCCCTCCCCCCGCCGCCACGCGCTAACCTCAGCTACTGGGGACAGCTGCACGAAACCCGTCTGTCGTCCGTTCCTTAAGGGGGCGGGAAGTTTAAATCCTCCACGGCCGCCCTCTATATCCTCTTGGGACCTGACTCTGGTGCTCTCGGCACTACAGCAGGGCCCATTTGAGTCTTTTTTGCAGGCGGTTGAGCTGAAGTTCCTTCAATGAAGACTTTGCTCCTGCTGGCATTGGCCGCCATCAAGAGGGTAGGGGACCTGCAAGCATTTTCGGTCAACGATTCGTGCCTAGAGTTCGGGCAGGCTGATTCCTAGGTAACCCTGAGGCCCCGGCCCGGCTTTGTGCCCAAGGTTCCCGCTACTCCCTCAGGGATCAGGTGGTGAACCTCCAAGCGCTGCCCTCGGAGGGAGGCAGACCCAGCCCTAGTTTTGCACTGTCCCGTCCGAGCCTTAAGGTGCTACGTACACCGGACGCAAAGCTTCAGGACCTCAGACCAGCTCTTTGTCTGTCACGGAGGCCGGAAGAAGGGAATGCCGTCTCAAAGCAGAGGACCAATGTGTATTAGTGACGATTGCCAAACACTGGCTTATCAGGCAAACAGGGGGGGTGTGCCCCTGCACAGTTCAGGTTGCGAGGCACTCAACTAGCAGTGTTGCATCTACTGGGCGCTGGATGTGTGGCGCCTTGCGTGGAGGATATCTGTAGAGCTTGTGGGTATGGGCGCCCCCAACACGTTCGCTAGATTTCTTATAGCATTCGTGTGGAGGCTGGTAGTCCTTGTGTTCTAACCCAAATATGGGTTAGAGCATGAGAGGCCCTGGCTCGGGTTGGATGGCTAAAACCACCCAGAGGGTCCATTTAGTAGACCCTGTTGAAGCTCCTCCATCCACTCGCAGTCAGACGTGGCTGGTGTACGGCGCCAGGCCTTCACTCATTCGAACCTCGCGACCGATAGATGGCTGGGTTTCATATGTAGAGACCTAAGTGGATCCCTTATGTGTAAAGTCCACGGTATAGCCTCAAGCCCGTGTTGCCCATGCAGACTTCTGCCATTCCAAGAGGGTACAATCACCTCCATTCTTCCATATGAACCTAAGGAATGTCCATATGTGTATTGCTTCCAAAACCTCCTTCGGGAAGGTTGGAGCTTCCGTAACGTCCCTGTTCCAAGTAGAACGGGTACGTTTCCCAGTATTATCCAGTCTTACTCATTGGGTAGTGCAATAGCAGCAGTAGCTGGTCCTCTTGTGAAGAAGCCATGGCCTACGCCAAAAAATAGGGGCGCACTTGGCTTCCACAGGACACTGGAAGGGACAGTAGCTGTGGCCTTTTGGTAGGATCCCAATTTGTCGGTCATCCGACATGACATCGAGAGTGACCGACTGAAAGAGAACGTCTCAGTTATGTATGTAACCCTCGCTCCCTGAAGGAGGGAACAGAGACGTCACGTACCGTCGCCACAGCTCCTGTACCACCGATGAGCGGCCGGGTCACCGGCTCGGCTCATCAGCGAAACCCTGAAATGCGCTGGCATCTGTGCCTAACTAGACTCAAGCTGTGACAGCCGGCAGATGGATGCAATATAAATCGATGCCAATGTGCTGCTGTTTGTTACACTCGCAATAGAGGTTCTCTCTAAGCGAGATCCTAATTCAGGGAACGAGGGTTACCATACATAACCGAGACGTTATTAAACTCCTAACTGTGATATTTTCAGATATAGAAGTCGTGTTTTTTCATCTGAAACATGCAGCGATTTATTTTCCAAAGCCACTCCTATAATGCAGAAACACTCAAGCAAGCAAAAACACACGCAACGCGTGCACGTATTTATACTGGTGCAGAATGAGAGGACAGTAAGTACAGCCTAGCGCATTTCACACAGGCTGCTCGATTCACTTTCGACATATCTGACCGAGCTACAAACTTTCCAGTGATGTCTGTGAGAAAGATATATTCACTCGACAAGCTCGCGCATCTGCGCCGACGCACGCTCAAACAGCATGCTTTGTTTATCAGCTCGCGCACATCAGCTATACAGGCGTTAATACTGAATGTTTAACATTATATTAATTACACACATGTACTTCATAGACATCCTTAATCCTTTTCTACTGTCTGTTGTTTCTGATGTCGATGTCTTTGTTGAATATGGAGACTATTTACATTCTGTGTGTGTGGTATCGGATTTTGGTATCGGGGCATTTTAACGAGTATGAGTACAGGAGCTCAGTATCGGGCTGGTATCGGTATCGGTGCATCCCTAATTAATTATACTGATAATGTTATAGGAGCTGCGTCTTTCTAGACTCAACTTAAGTTATGCATGAAATCTCTTCCAGTGTTGTAGATTTATCTGAGTAAAGAGAAAGGATAGTTGTCACATACACTCTTTCCAGTCTGAATCTGCCAAGATCTGCTAAATCTGAATTGGATGATGGCTGAATTTTATTGTGGGGTCATCATGAATTCATTAAATAACATTCCTGTATGGAATCTGCAGCAAAATTACACAGCTTTTCATATAATTGTACATGTCCACCACACATTGTGTTTGTGTATTCATTGTTTGCATTTTGAATGTTTCGGATAGATGTTGTTTAAATGTGACCAAAATTGTCTGCCACATATACACTGTAAAAAGTTGTAAATTGTCTAGATTTAAGTTAAATCTACATGATTTAACCTATAAAAAGTAGCTTTATTGGTACAAATACATGTATTTAAAGTAATTCAATGATGTTAAATAGTATTGAGACCAGTTAATTTAGAGTTAGATGCATGTGCAGGTTACTGTTTTTCCCCCGTGAATAGCGCATGAAATGAAACGAAAAATATTATGACTGTACCCAAACAGTTCAATCACTCCACCCATCTGCTATTGGTCAGACAAGTGGTTGTCCCACCACAAGACTCATGCTATTGGTTGAACTGGACCAAAGAGACACCATGTTTACAATTTTCATTGAAATTTACATATAAATTACTTATTTGAAGTAGTATCTGCATATTATGATTGAATGTGAATAAAATAAATAAAATTATAAAATTATTATAAAATAATGACAATATAATTGCCCCAGTAATTACACGGATGAACAATAACTTACACTGCTTTAAATAAAAGTCAAATGTTTAATCTAGTAGGCGAGAAGCTTTCACAATTGTTTAAAATCTAAAAAACCATATTTGAGCTTTTCTCTCACAATTAGTGCATAAAAATGTAAAGAAGAATTTAGGATCGGTGTGGGCTTAAAGGATGGTTGATCAGCTTTTTCAAAGATTGATTGTGTGTGTATGGGGTGCAGTGTAACTGTTGTTTTTATGCTTCGTTTAAAATAAAACACTTTTTTTTCTCATAATTTTACCTTATTCTACACCGTATTCTGTCTCATCAAAAAAGTCGGTGAGTTCCCGTTGTTTTTTATTGAAGGTCCCTACCTCAGAAATAAAACAATGGGATCTGGAGGGATTGTTTAAAAATGCTGGGCCCAGGTGTGTGTGATTCGCTACCAGCTAGTGCACGCTCTCAGCCTCAGAGGTCACGACCACAGACAATGGGCTAAACAACTGAGCATATACCACAAAATTGGAAACACCTTTAGGAGTTGAAGTCTTCATCTGATTGGTTGAAATATACAGGATTTCCGGGAGATGCATGTGTCGCATTCTTTAAAATTTCGACTGGAAACAAAGATGCCGTGATGCCAAAACCCCTCACGAAAGAAGAAAGCCATCATATTTACAACTGTGAATGAGCGCTTTTAGATCCAATAATGCGGTATTTCATAGAGTAAAAATTGTAATGTATTTCCATGCCCCATCAAACAAGAACGGCAACAAAACTTTTTAAAAAATGTGAGTGGGGTGCTTACCTGTCGTCATATGGCCTCTTGACGGGTCTTGGCATTCAAAGCGGGCCAAGTTCCCAGACCTTCTGCCGCAGTATTGAGGTCTGGCTAGCGAGACTGAACGTGCCTGTTGTCCGGAAACGTATATGCACCTTGCAGTACGGGTAGGCATGTGCTCGGTGTTTGGTAACAATGGCGTCATATGGCATTATAATTGAGCCTGAATCGACCCAGATAATATCAGTGAGAGCGGATCGGGCACAGCCTACGGAGTTTTTAGATGTTGTTTGTGATGGTAGTTGTCTCATACTTTTGTTTTTTTTTTTCGCTACTTGTATTTGTAATTGCGACTGCGGTTTTGTTCGGGGATATGCGGTTTTTTTTGATTAAAGCCTTTAATACAGCACAATATATGTTTGCATTGTAGCACTTTTGAAAAGTAATTGTTAAATTTTTCAAATTAAGACGTGTTTGCTTCTCTAAACACACTTATAGTGTACTGGCATTGAACGCGCGTCGTTAGATTGAGTAAGCGTCCTCTGTAAAGGTGCAGCACAGAGAGCCATACTGGCATTATAATTTTCACGAACCGAGATAACAAAAATAAATTTCACTTTTTAATTTTAACCAACAAAGGGAACCGAATCGGGTGAAAATAACAGCGTTGCGACGGCATGGCAACAACACTCTACTACAACTATTTCTCTTCTCTAAAGCAGCTCAACATGGCCTCGACCTCTTTGTTGTGTGTTCCCGGGGGCAGGGTTTATGTAAATTTTAGGGTTTGTGATGTCACAAACCCAGAAAGAAGCTTGTTGTAGTCCCTACCAGCCTTTTTTTGTAGTCCTTCAAAAGCGATTTCTTTAAAAGAAAATATCTCCCTTTGCATTGAACTTTGAGCGTCGTAACTTTGCAGACATTGTTTTTGCTCTAACAGCAACATTACACACTAACTAAAGTTAAACATGTGAAATCGTAATCAACCACCCCTTTAACAATAGTAACACTCAGCATCACTTAGCTAAGTGTATTGCTTTCTTTATGAATAAATCATTCAGAGACTCATGCAGGCTGTGAAGAACCTTGTTAAGACAGTCAAGTGTTGGAGTATTGACAAGAAAGGACCCTCCATATCAGTCATGATTAACGCCTGATTAATTATTCATTTTTCTAGAGGGAGCACAGCTAGTTGCTGATGATCCTTGACACATGAAGAATTTTATCCTGTGGTTTTTCGGACACAGTTAACCATTTTTAAAGCATCTAATCAAATGTTTTTCTCTGTTTGAGTGACTACAGAAGTGGAAATGAAGCCCTGAACTATTCCCAATGCATGACCATAATGACAAAGAAGCACTTTTGTTATAGCCTGGGCCCGGGGGTATAGATTTCTGTAAAGGCCAACAAGTTGGTCAGGATGATGAATCAGTGTGTGAGTACTCACAGCACAGCAAGCCGGCTCCGCCTCCGACCGACTGGCATCTGCTCTCACAGCTGACGCCAGGAACTCTAACACTGAAAGAACCAAAACAAACACACAACATGATAAAGCATTTAATTATTGAGATGAGGGAAACAGGTAAAGGAAATCACACCTCTCCAGTGGGAAATTGGAGTGAAAACTCATTTGAAGGACCAATATCTCTTTTTGAGTCGATTAACATTGTTGTGAGTGACACCTGTGGAAACTTGTAATGGGGAAGTCATGGCCTAATGGTTAGAGAGTCAGACTCATAACCCAAAGGTTGTGGGTTTGAGTCTTGTACCGGCAGGGATTGTAGGTGGGGAGAGTAATAATACAGCGTCTCTCCAACCTTCAATACCTGCGAGATGAGATGAGACCCTTGAGCAAGGCACCGAACAACCAACTGCTCCCCGGGCGCCGCAGCAAAAAATGGCTGCCCACTGCTCCGGGTGTGTGTTCACGGTGTGTGCACTTTGGATGGGTTAAACCCAGAGCACTAATTCTGAGTATGGGTCACCCTACTTGGCCACATGTCACGTCACTTTGCTGGATGTTCAGGGTTGGATACAGCTCAATTATCTTTAGCCTACTGTCGATTACTACAGAAAATGATTTTGAATCATTTGATTTGACAGTTTGTAATAACAATCTGGAACAATACTGTATACGCTAGTGTTCAAAAGTTTGGCTTTGGTTATATAAATGTTTTGTGTTTTTGGAAGAAGTATCTTATGCTCACCAAGGCTGCGCTTATTTGATAAAAAATACAGTAAAAACAGTAATATTGTGAAATGTTATTACGAATATATACAATACTCCAGGCTTCAGTGTCACATGATCATTCAGAAATCATTCTAATCTGCTGATTTGCTCAAGAAAAATGTCTTATTATTACTTATTTATAGTAGTCTCGGCATATTAAGATGACGTTATTTTAATTTAATAAAAACAATTCTAAAATATGAATTTAAAACAATCTGACCAATATTATAAAATATTGTAGAATGTAATTATAAAAATAATGTAATAATTGCACATTAATTATTAATAATCGCATGACTCTCAGGTAAAATGTTCATATTTTGGCTTATTTTCTTGATGATTTCAACTGTACAGCTGGCCAGCTTTTACCTCGGTTTAAAATATCCAACCATATTTGAGACTATTCCACAGATATTCTACCACAATTAGTGAATAAAATGTGAAGAAGCGAAGAAGTTCATTTCACCAGCCTACAATATGTAGATGACTTTAAAGCTCAAATAACAAACATGTTTACTAAAGAATTAATTTCTGCTTTCAAAACCCTGGGTACTACTGCCTGCTGGGCTTCCACTGTACATCACTGTAAACATGTTGTCTGTTATTTTTTACAAACTGAGCGATAGTTTTCTGCAGTAATTGAGAGCAGGCAACAGATGCTGTTGATAGAGTTTAGCTCAAATCTTTTTGCTTGAAAGTTTGCTTTAAAAATGCAGTTCTCTTCCATTTTCAAACCTTCCTGTGGTTAAAGTCACTGTGATATCTAGCAGGTTAAAATGTTATTTTTGTAGTTAGAGGACTGGATAATAGATAAATTATGCTCATTACGCTACATTACAGCTAATTTCCTTCTAACTCTCAACTGAATCCCTAAAACAAAAGCTGCATCTCCTTCATGTCTGAAGTCCAATGACCTGATGAAACTTCTGGCAATATTTGACTCTTTTTGATAAGCTGTTGCTATTAAAACAGATCAGATTTAAGATGTATTGTTAGTGAACCAATTAATCAAATGAATATAAACATACAGTAATTACAATTCCAGAGTCCAAATGTCTTGGAGAATGAAACACAGTGTCCCAAAGAAGAAAAAAATGTCTTTAAGCCTTGACTAGATCTTAAACAGCTCTTTGGATTCTCTCCATTTCAGCAGGGTGGCAAATTAATTTGACACTGGGACTGACAGAGTCTAAATGAACTGGCGAGACTTCACAGGAAGACCTCCAAGACAAATGCCAGCCATATTTTATAACCATTTTGAATGGCACCAAACCACATAGCTGAGGATATGTATTGCAGGACTGTAGAAGATCCATGCTAATCCACCGGCTCTGGCACAGGATGCTAACAGAGCAAAGCGCCTATTAGAAAAACACTGATGAACCCCAAAATACATTCATATCTGAAAGAGAAATTGACCAGAGACAGCACTCTTGTGCTTGGGTACTCCAATATCATACTATGCTAATATGCTAATAATGAAGAATGTCATTCAGCTTTCGGCCACACAGAAAGGAATGCTCTGACGTGGAGTGTTTTTGGCCCTCAGATGAAGGCGATTGGTGTTATCTTTGAACTTGACGTTTGAAGAGATAACTAAATATCACCCGTACTCTGTATTAGCTGGTGTTAAAAGATCAGCTGCAGAGCAAAGTGACGTGCAATTGCTCAATTGTTCAAACAAATATTCTTGAAAATTACTGTACATGATGAAGCTGAGCAAATTTTAGCAGCTAAGAAAACTTGAATTGTTATTTTCTGTTGCTGTTGAGTTATGGGTGGTTGCTAGGGTGTGCTGGGTGTTTGCTAGTGTGTTGCTATTGAGTTACGGGTAAAGTTAGGTTGTTCTAGGGCAGTGGTTCTCAACCTTTTTTGGGCCAGCGCCCTTCCTACCCATTATTCAGGTACTTCACCGCCCCCATCAAATAAAAAGTAGTCTAATTGTCTTCACAGACTATTGAAGATGATTATTATTTTGTGTTTATAATGAGGACTGGTATTATATTTACAGTAGCATTAAAATGTATGGGGTCATTACTTTTTTTAAGAAATTACTTTAATTCAAGGATCCATTAAACTGGTGAAAAAATGAAATGACGATAAAATACACTTTTAAAATAGATTATTTGAAAATAAGTGCAATGAAATTTATTTACAGAGTTTTTAAGCATGTTTGCGATTTTCATTGCTAAATATTTGGTGACGTTGTTGCCCCAAATTTAAAAAGACTTGATATTAGATATTAGAATATATCCACATGGCAGGGCTGTACGTTAAACTTTTTTGCACATAGCACTGGTGCTACAGAGGTTGAAAATTTTGTAGCACAGGCTAAAAAGTTGTAGCACAAGTATAAAACGTCTGTTATCATGTCTGAAAACAAACACAAGTAATGGAGTTCATCACTTAAACAAACAATGATGTTCCAAAAGCGCAAAAAATACAAACCATCATAAAAATTGTTTTAAACAAAACAATCTGTTATGTACAAGCAAAATTTTTCTTTATTTGCTAAAAATGGAAGAGTGCAGAAACGTAACACCTCCTACACCTCAACAAAATATAAAATAAAAAAGAATGGCAGACATTTAGGCCAAAGTGGGCGAAGATAAAAATCCTTGTCATTGTTTTATCTTTGTTATGGACCCTTTTCACAAGACTGTGATGACACGTTTCAATGGTCATCAACATCATAAATCCTCCAAAGTTTTTAAAATGTTCTTTTTTTTTTAAATGCAAATACTTTTATAACACTATATTTTGTATTATATTACCTTTGCATCAAATTACAAAAAAACGAATTAACGCTAATGCGAGGGTGTTTCTAATACTGTGTCTATGGGAGGGACTGTAAATTTGACATCATTCTCCCTCCTGACTGTCATTACCAGTCTCTCTTTATTTATTTATTTAGTTTGAAAGTCATGAAAACATTATCGGGGAGTTTTTCTTTTGCTATTTGTGGTAGTCTCCCATTCACCACTATAGATTTACCCATCTATGTTGACTTCCGCTGCTGAGAAACCCGGAAATGTGAAAAAGGTCTCTTAAAAAAATAAGACCGTTTGGTAACCCATATTCTTCAAAATATCTTAATTGGTGTTCAGCACAAGAAAGAAATTAATACAGGTTTGGGACTATGTGAGTGAGCAAATAATGACAGAATTTACATTTTTGGGTGAACTATTCCTTTAATGACAAGCGGCAGCATGTTTAGTACTGTCGCTTTAAGAGCTGCATGCATCCCTTTCTCTCTCAACTGTTTACTTTCATTTTAGACAACCAACTGTGTTTAAATGTAAACCTTGTGTGTTTTTGATAGTATTAGATGCAAAATCAATCAGAACCGAAAGCCAACTTAGTCTAGTAATCAGGTGCTGTGTTAGTGTGCGGTGTGCGCATGCTTCATGCGCTCAGAAAAAACGCATGTCAGAACAGCATGTGAATTAAATGTTTAAGCAGATGCTAATAATGTACTTTTCTGATTGCACATAAGGGCAGTGTCTCGTGAGAGTAACTCTACTGCTGAGTTAACATTTGATGTGAATGTATGTTGCATTGTACAGCACATTGAGGAAGCGCCAGAACTGCAGCTGATAGAATGTGCGCTGTAGCACGATACTACGATATTTCTTCAAAAGCAGATCGTGGAGACTTTTAATCGTTCACGATCAAAAATGGTCATATCGCACACCCATAACTACCAAGTATAGTCAATCTCACACACACAAACATATATGTCGCACTGTACAGCCCTGCCACAGGGGCATTTTTACAGAAGAGATTTTTTGTTCTTCCGTTCCTGGCAGAGTGAGCGGAGTGGAGCGGCGTGATTTTTGACTGGAGCGAGAAGTGGATTTTTTGAAAGTCGGAGTGTCGTAGTTTTCAGTCACTCTGAGGGCGCTCCACTACCGCTCTATCACGAGCACAATTAATGCAAACAGCCCATAATATAACTGCATTTTATCAAGAATTCATGCATTAAACATCATTAGCTAGTTTGACAGATATGTGGATCACTCAAATCAGAAAGAAGGTGAGGGTTATAATGACGGCGATGGACAAGTGCAGGAGGTTCCCAGCAAGCAATTTTGCGTTTTAAAGACGTCTAAATATAGCCTAGACGTCTAGGCTAAAACGAGGCTAAATTTGGGCTGTCAGTGAAAATCTAATATTTAATAGATGTCTAACCATAGCCCAAGAACAGACTAGTCATCAATTAGACGGCTATTAAACAACTACATATATACATCTAATAGACAAAATGGCAATCCATACATACAGCTTTTATTAAGAAAAATAAAATTTTTAACAACTTGGACAACTTAAGACAATACGAAATGATAAAAATACTAAAGAATTAATGACAAAATAAAATGTTATAAATACAATACGCTTAAATATAAATATTATGATAAAAACGTTTTTTTAATAGAGTTTTTAACAACTTAAGATAATAAAAATGAAAAAATTTAATATTTTTATATAACTTAAGATATTTAAAAGAAAAAAAATCTAATACAAATCAAGAGCATGTTATCACATGTAACATTAAAACATTACGGATAAATGACAACATAAAAAAAAAGATTAACCCCTTTGTTGGTTTACTTATTTTAACAAATAAAACAACCAACAGTGAACTTAAAGGAAATGATTAATTATTGGTTTTATTTCTTGTTTAAAATGCCTCCCAACTGCATTCCTCAAGTCCAACTCTGTTGCTGCCGGGAAGTTGGTCATCACAGCATCTGCCAAATAAGAAGAAAAAAAAGCACAAGAAAAGCTTGACATTTTTTTTACTTTAATTACACTAATTGTGACAGGGAGTCATTCTCTTTTGCTTGGATGCCAACTAAAAACAAAAATGAGATATATATAGTGTATCACCATTCAGTGTGTTAAAAAAGAGAGAAGCTCTCTGGTAAATGTTGTGTGTTTAATACACATACCTCTAATGACCGAGAACAGTGCAGTCTTTTCAAATGCCTCTTTCTGCAGTGGACCACCCCCCTTCATGTTGAATTTGAACATGAGGGAATTTTTTTAAAACCCTAAAATATAATACAGATTGAGGTGGTTAACAATTGCGGACAAAGTTTGACATTTCAAAATGACCAGTAAAAGGAATTTTTTATTTTTTTAAATTTCTGATTTGCGTTGTAACTTATTGAGTATTGACACCACAATGTTTGATTAATGTGGCAAGATTTGTAGGCTTTACCTGTCCAGCATCCTTCTGGCACTGTCTTTGAGGTTTCTTCCTTCAACTCGGCACAACTTTGACACCTGAATAACACATGCCAATGTCAGACGGGTAGTATTATATGCGTCCGTGTACAAGTGTTTACCAACCTTAAACACTGATGCCCATTGACCTGCAAGTTTTCCATCACTAACCCTTTAAAACTCTTTATTCCAACAGTTTAAGTTTTTCCCCTATTAGTGCCTCCCACAATCTGTCTCTGCCTCCAAAAATGTCTGGCACAACTGACTTCATAACAACACAGTGATAGCTGCTGTAACTAAAAAGTAGCCCAGTACACACATTAACCTCAAATGTACATGGAATAATAAATTCACCCCTACCGTTTTATTTCATTATGTTTTCTGTTTGTACTGTTTAGGTTTTAATGCTGCATTGCACATCTGAGCTATTTGCACTATAGCTTTACTATCAATTTGGAAGTTTCAAAATAAATCTTATTGTAACGTTACTTGTACAATGACAAAGATATTCTATTCAATTAGCTCATGCTCTCTCTGTATCTAACAAGCCATTGTTCAGTAATAAATTCAATATAATAAAATAAATGATGGACTTTGTCAAAAATGAGAGCTTTAGTGAGGAAATGTTGTATTGGAGAGGGTTTTTTTTTTACCATTGCTCCAGATCTTTTCCAGATGTTGAAACTCCTCCTCAGTTTCTCCAATTCTTCTGAGTGTGTTCACTGTATAAATTAATATAGATTAATCTTGCAGTTTTTTCAAATGGTTGCCTTTGTCTTCCTGGTGTGTTTGTTCTTTGTTTGCTCTTTGCTCTTCTTGTGCTGTTTTAAAATCGATTGAGTTTGTAAACACGTACAAATGATAAAACTTTTACTCCTTTAAATTTTGCAATTAATCCTCTGAACACATGTGTGCTGAACCGTGGGCTAGTCACGGGTCTCTATCAACTACGATCTGCTCCCTTCATTAAAATGTCACGGTTCCTAAACATGATAAATAATATAGATAAATAATGAACACTTCAAAACGAAAACACAGATACTTACAAGACCAAGTAGGAATGTCCTTTATCGTTTGTTGTTTGCCCGCTGCTCTCCGACAAGTAAACTTAGTGCTCTCTCGTGTAAAAAAATTCAAAACACAACACTGATCTCTAACGTTGCCAGTAGTCATGTCTCAGTAGGGCTACAATTGCCATCTAGCGGCTGGGAATTGTAATTGCATTTTTATTTACAAAATGAAAGACAGCCGAATATTAATAATATCACATAATGTGTATGAATGTAACATTTAACAGCTTGTGAGATGCATGACATCATATTATCAAATGCAAGTAAACCTTTGAAACATTTAAATTAGCATTATTATTGGCATAATAAACAATTCTATATTTAATAATGCTGTAAAATAATTAAATAAAATATAAAATAATGCTAATTTAAATTATTCAAAAGTTTACTTGCATTTGATAAGAAGCTGCGTGGGCGAAAATTACATGTAAACAATTTTAAGGATATTTTGGCCATGCTCATCGCTGGTCTGGTTACTGGTATAGGGCTATAGCCAAGCCATTAAAATTAGACCACAGATTGTCTCGATTTCGACAAGTGGGCTAAAAGCAGACTACACGTAGCACGTCCAATTTAGAGCTAAATCGTGGCTACATATAAACCATGTCATGAAATGACACTTATATATTTGTAGATATTATTGACACTGCGAACATGATGGGATATCAACCATCTCATGCGCTGTCTGGCCAAAAACTACAGTGAATCAGGTTTGACTATAAGTGGGCTACAGATAGCCGCTCGGACTACGAGCTAAATCGTGGCTACGCTCAAGCTACGTATTGAACATGTCAAAGAAATGAAACCAAACACCCTGTAAACGCTGTTGACTTTGCTTACATGATGGAATATCATACATCTCAAGTTATTTTGCCAAAAAACGACATGAAACCAAATTCAAAATTATTTGGGCTAGATGTGGGTTACACATAGCCAGACTATATCGGGTCTATACTTAACCAAGACGTTGAAATGACGGCTATTGCTTGCTGGGTTATATCTCAAGCATGTTTGTTTGTAGGACATGCTAGATTGTGGATAATCAAAACTGACTGCGTGAATTCACATTTTAAACAGTTTATTGAACAGGTAGCTAATCTCCACTCTAAACTAATGTGCTGCTACACTGCACGCACGCACACAACACACAAGCTCGCACATAAAGTACAGATCACATAGAAACATTCAGCAGTGCAGAAAATTGTCAACACTGTCCTGTGATTTATCATTTATCAGCTTTCAGTGAAAAATAATACGCTAATATTTATCTCTATACCCTGTTTTTGAGAATATATTGAATTTCCTTTTATTTCTGATATAGTGGACATGGTCATTTTTATACATGCAACTGGACGAAATGTAAACCCTCCTTTACTATATTTCATGATTTTGTGAGAATATTTCAAAGTTTGCTTACAAATACTTAAAAGAAAACTAAGTAGAAAGATGGGAAACATATGCTCCTCATTTTCAAAACTATTTTAGTGCTGTCCTGATTCATATCTTCGTTAGTCCATTAAATTTCAAATCTTGCTTTTGTGTCAGTGTGGTGTGCCAGCTATAATATTAAGAAGAAATGTTTTTGAGCAGCAATCAGCATGATTTCTAAATGATCATGTGACGCTGAAAGCTGGAGTAATGGAGTTAGTATGAGAGTGGTATTGAATGGTGATGTATATTATAGGCTATATTTTATTTGTAATATGAACGTATTTTAAAAGCATGTATTTTAACCCAAATATAACAGCCCACAGTAGCCCATAAATAATTAAAAAATATATGTAATTGAATGCCACATAACATTCATGACATATATTTGATTTGAAATACCATTATCATTAGTTTCCTAAGGAGCAAAAAAAAAAGCCATGTGAATATAAATTAGGCTATATTTATGAGTGTTGAATAAACTCTTGAAATTTGGCATTCAAACCAACCGCAGCCAAACAGCAAACAAAAAGCACTCATATTAATCTTTCTAAACAAGAAAAAGCATACTGTGATTTAACGTGTCTAAATGTTTGCTATTGTTTTCACTGAAGTCTGGCAGCTGCGCTAAAGAAAGCTATGGAAATGATAGTTTAGAAGCGGTAGAAGCTATTAGTGTAAACTAGCGACTTACACTAACTAACACTACTACACCGGGCACGAACGTCACGACACGTTTAGTCAAAGCACACAGATCCTGATTATAATCAGTGGTTCAGTATCTGAGCGCGAGCGCTACATAAATGGATGCCGCGTTCTCTGCCTGCCCCGCTACACTCGCTTGTGCTACCGACAAGCTGACAATATAGAAAGTGTGCTTTGATAATCAAGTGTAGAGAATGCGTTAGGATGTACCAGATCATTTTCTTTTGCAAGTTTAAGCTCATACATCTTTTGTGTAAACTTGCCTTAACCAAACGCCCCCAAGAAACACCCCCTTTCAAATATTGCTTCCGTGCCCCCCCCCCCCCCGATGCTATCTGAACGCTCGAGTTGAGAAACACGTATTCTAGGTGTTCTTGGTGGTGCTAGGGCGTTGCTCGGCTGTGGTGTTAAGGTTAGTGCAAGGCTAGGGATGTGCTAGGATGGTTGTAGGGTGTTAATAGGTTGTTGCGTGGAAGTTAATGGTGGTTTGCAGTTGGTAATAGGGTATCCGCACGTGTGGTAGGGTGTTGCTAGGTGTCTTGAGTTGGGTGGTTGAAAGGTGTTGCTAGGCTGGGCTGGGTGGTTGCTGGGTGGTAAGATGTTGTCTGAGTTAAGGGTGGTTAAGTTTATTGCAGAGGCTTGTGGGGTATATAGTGTTGTTTGGTGGTTGCTATGAATTAAGTGTGTCAAGTTATGCTAATGTTGTTATGGTGGTTGATGCTTGTGCAACTGAGTTAAGGAAAAGCATGTGTGACCGGGTGTTGAGTGGAGTTATGGGTGGGTGCCAAAGGTGTTGGTTAGAATGTCAGGGTAGTGCTATGGTGTTGCTAGGTTGTGGCGAGGGGTCTGGGGTGTTGCTAGGTGTGTATTGTATAATGGTGGTTGCTGGTTGTTGTTATTGCATTAAGGGTGGTTAAGGTAAGTTTAGAAGGATGGTTGCCTGGACTGTTGCTAGAATGTGAGGGGTGGTTGCTAGGGTGTTGCTTGGTTGTTGCTATAAGGTTAAGGGTGGGTGCAAGGTTACTGCTAGGGTGTTGCTATTATTAAGGGTGGCTGCTAGGGTATCCTTGGTGGGGGCTAGGGTGTTGCTATTGAGTTATGGGTTTTTGCAAGGTTGTTTCTAGAATGTGTTTGGGTGCTAGGTCTTGCTATGAGTAAGGGTGCGTAGGCTATTGTACGTTGTTCTGGGTGGTTGCTAGGGTGTTGCTATTGTTAAAAAAAGTGGTTGAAAATGATTAAATGTAAGTAGACCTTAAAGCAAATCTGTGTACTACAATATGCGAGATCATTAACAGTATCATCTAAAAATTCCTATTTTCATGCTGGTGTCACATCCAGTCAAGCAGGATGGAGATTTAAGCTGGAGAGCAGCCAAACCATTAAAACTTTGCTAAAACACCTGCTGCCAGGAGCCCAGTGGGGACACTGGCCAGTTCCGGATTCCATGACAGCAGTGCCGTGAGAGAGACCATGAATGAGCTGCAGGACTGTGGGCCTCCACTGGCCAGAGGTCACGTGGGTCTTCCTTTGGCTACATCTTTGTTAGAGAAAAAAAGATAAAGAGCGGGAAAAATAGGAGTTATGCTTGTCACTCATAGTGTGTGGTCCCACCCCCTGCCTGTCCACTGGCTTTCTCACCAATCCCACAAATCACTTGACAAACGGACAAGCAACAGGTGTCACAAAGGAAACTCCTTTTGCCCAGCTGTGACTGTCCTTTACATGGGAATCAGAAAGATGAGGCCATTGTTTGCCACCGTGTGTCATGTCAGGGTCACCCTGCCTCTGGTGCTCAAAGCTTAAATGCTGTTTTTATCCCATAAAGCTCTTTCACAGTGAGTCTGAAATGCAGTAAACACAGTAAAGCCCTAACAGAAGCTTTTCTCAAGGCTATTGATGCCTCAGTGTGACTTTGAGACAAGACGAGCACTGGTGATGTTCGTGATCATTAGATAGCTTAGTGTGTAAATTTAAAAGTCATGTGTTTGATTAGCAGGGCTGGGAAGGTTACTTTTAAAATGTATTTCACTACAGATTACAAAATACATGCTTTAAAAAGTAATCAGTAATGTATTTCGTTAGATTACTCAGGTTTAGTAACTTAATCTAAATACTTTAGAATACTTTGAAATACTTAAGCTATGTAACACAAAGGAACATATTAAATTGCTGCCTTGTTTTTATGTTTTCCAACTCTAAATAAAAGTGACATCTACCAGTCATAAGATTTGCGTTTTCCTTGCTTTTATATTTTTATATTTATAAAAAAATGTTGTGTCATTTAAATCTACCAATCAATATAAATTCAATTTGAATACAATGAATGGGATTCCGTGCTGTTTCATGCTGCATTCCAAGCTTCAAAACGACATCAAACATATCATAAAAGTAGCCAAAACAACTGGCAAAGTTCTCCAAGTTATACAATAGATTTGTTTAATAAATGAACCAAACTTTAAGTTATTACTTCACTGATAATCCTCTCTATGGAGAAGCGATCGGCACAAAAGAATCACGAGTCAAAATTAACAGGGCTCGTTTCCTAAAGCAACTACGGTCACAAGTAATGTCATTATAGTTCAATGTAATTTAAAGGGGTCATATGATGCTGTTAAAAAAAGAACAATTATTGTGTGTATTGGGGTAATGAAATGTGTTTTATGTGGCTTAAAGATTCAAAAAAAAACGCATTATTTTCCACATACTGTGCATTATTTTTTCTCCTCTATGCCCCGGCTTTTTGAAACGCGTCGATTTTTACAAAGATCATCAGTCTGAAAAAGCGAGGTGTGATGTGATTGGCCAGCCATCTAGTGTGTTGTGATTGGCCGAATACCTCACGCGTGAGACAGAAATGTTACGCCCCTCACATACTGTTGATGCCGTGTCCCGGCCGGAGCGACGAGACAAAAACATTAAAACCCATAACAAACGAGGCATTTGTTGCATCCAGTGGGGACACAATTACTGATTATAATGACTTATACTGTCTTTTTACGTGTTGCGTTGCATCGTAAACATAAAACTCTGTCTGCATTGTGATCGGAGAAATGACAAACAACAAGTGCTACTCTACTGCCCAAAACTCGCGTTTGAATCATCAGTGGCAACGAAAAACACAGCGGCCTACCGTGAGGGGAAGCCCCGGCTTAGCGTTGTGCTGAGGCCGGGATAGAGTGAGCTGAGGCGGGCTGGACTCTGCTTTGTCCACGGGGAAAGTTGATGTATTTCCTCAGCGACCAAAACGGATCAGCTCCAGGCATGACGAAGAACATATCGTCCTCTTTTGGAAGGCCAAAAAAAAAGTAGTTTCGCTTTCACAATGAAGCACACAGTGTCTTCAGGACATGGTGGCGGCGGCAACAAAACTACTGCGAGAATAAAAGTTACTCCTTCTTTTTTTGCGTGAACATTTGGTGGCGTTATGCAAATCTTCCCAGAACGTGACATAGGTATGTGGGGGCGTGTTAAAACGAGCCATTTAAGGTAGGCGTGGCTGACTCTTAACTTAAAAAGAATATCTCTTTGGATTTGAGACTTTAGTCTTCACAACTTTACAGATCTTCTTTATGCACAAAAGAGCTTGTAACACTTCAAAGAGAGAGGAAGAAAAAGTGAATCGCATCATATGACCCCTTTAACAACCACAGTTCGCTAACGATGCTTTTGGGAAACACACCTCAGATCTATCCAGTTTGTGAACCATTCACACTGGTTTCTTTAAACAAAAGAACTGATTCATTTAAAAGATTGACTCAAATCGGATGATGAAACTACGATTTGCATACCGCTGAGCCAAAGGGATCTATTCTGCACATGCGAGTGGGAATAAAGACTTCAGTTTCACCCTGTAAAGCACACAAAGCATCGTTGACTGTATAAACTTTTATTCATGCAATGATTCGTATGGAATCTGTTAACTGATGCAAAGTGTGATTTCTAGCGAGGCATTCGGTGTAATTCGCTAATGAACAGGGATGCACTGGTACCACTGGCTACTTAAATATTAAATTAAGAATTTATATGACAATTCTAAGTAATCACTTTGGTAATCTAAAATACCTTTTGGATGTGACTAATTTAATTACCACCTATTTAAAATTTAATTATAACGAAATACAGTTACTCATATTTTGTATTTTAAATACGTAACAACGTTACATGTATTTCGTTACTCCCCAGCCCTGTTGATTAGTTTGATGTTAATTTTTACTTGTACAGAAAGTAAGACTGAATTAAAATAGAAGTAAAATAGAATGAAATTAAACAATAGAGTAAGTTATAGGTATATTATATATATATTAGATATTATATATATATATATATAATATATTATATATATTAATAGAGACGATGTGCCGATCCGATATTCATATGGGTATCGGCTCCGATAGTGCCATTTTACTCGGATAGGGTATCGGGCAGAGAGAGCCGATCCAAATCAGATAAATTTTTTTTTCTTTTTTCTCAATTGTGCGAATTATTCTGTGTTACTTATGAAGCCATACGATAGCTTAATGTGAGCATACATATGAATATTTAAGTCCTTACATTAAAGTTCACACAAACTCTTTTCTCCGCTGTGGCTGTCAGACATTCGTTCAGCCTTTAAACCCTGGTCGCGTTTGGTTAAAGCAGTCAGCTCGGTAAAGCTCTCTCCAAAACCATTCTGTGTTCCCATTATTATACTTAATTTGTAAATATATGTCTATGATTTAGCAAAAAGGACTTCATCTTCTTGCCGGAGTTTAATGTTGTTTTGTTACTTGCTACAGGGTGTCGGGAAAAACACGGGCGTAGAAGAGACTATAAATTGTTTTTAACGTGCACAGTAATTGAAATTTAAAACTGTTAAAAGAAAGGGTCAGTAACTGTTGCACAGATATAATACACTACGCATAAATTTCTCTTCCCTTTGTGCTTTGCAGTTTTTAACACAAAGCGCTTACAATGTGCGCATCCGGTGTGCATTCTGCATTCTGCGCACATTGTAAGTGCTTCGTGCTCATAGACTGTATAAAAAACAGTTGCTGCTGCACTGTATGTTTTGTCCTATGTATCTAATAATAGTTAATGCCTTATTAAAAAAATGCTATACATTCCAAAAAGAAATGTATTTTAAGTTATAGTAGTATATACTTAAAACCTATGTATTCATGTTTTTAATGACAATGGATTATAATAACAAATAGCAATGGTGCCAACATTTTTACCATTATTTAGTGCACACTTTATTTGTTCCCCACAAAAATATAGTTTTTCACAAAATGTTGGATTCTAAATTTGTGCACTTATGATACATTTTTTGTCATAGATTATAAATATACAAAGGCCTATATTTTTTCATATTTATTGTTTATTTTATTTTTCTTTATAATGAAGTAGTCGGTATCTAGTAGATTGTGAAAGAATAATTATCAGTTCCACACACAGAGATATACAGAGATATATAAATTCTACATTTATTTAAATGGGGGAAAAAAACTTCACCGGTATCGGATCGGAATCGGTATCGGCCAATACCGAACCATAAGTATCGGAATCGGTATCGGAGGCGGAAAAAGGGCAGGATCGGAGCATCCCAATTATATATATATATATTATATATATATGATTAATATATATATTAGTGGTGTCAAAAAATTAGTAAACGCAGGCGATTAATTTTTTCAGTATAACACGTTAAAAATATTTTACGCAATTAACGCACGGGCGGGGCTAGGGTTGGCCACCCCAATCACAACTGCTGCTTCTGTCACTTTTTCTCTTATGTATATATAATATATTTTATATTAGCCACATTTGAGAACATGTCTCTGAAATGCAGTGGTTTTCAAAACTGTCGTGGAGCAGCAGCACTGTCTCCCTCATCTAACATCTAACCCGATTCAACTCGTCAGCTCATTAATAGAGACTTTAAGAGCTGAAGTGGGTCAGAAAAGGTAAAAAGAGTTGAGAGAAAATATGATGCACGTCAGATCTGCGTCACGTTCAGCAGCAGCAGCTCTTAAAGAAAAAACAGGCAAAACAACCTAATAACCAGCTGCTGTTATGTCTATTAATCAAAGGACAAAGAAAAAAAAAAAACTTTTATAGCTTTAAGGATTCATCAATATTTAATTTAGAATTTATTGTTTGATAAATTCAATTTAATTTTTTGTATATTTCTGCTGCAGGGCACAGGTAAATATTACATTTATTATAATGGGTTTATGTGAAGATTGTTTAAGTTCACTTAAATTAGAAGTTAATTTTTAAAGTCTAATAAATGCTAAAATTGATAGCTCTCAATTATACTACTGTAGAGTTGAATGGCTATAGTCAATGGTTAAATATGGGGGGGGGGGATTTTATAGAGACATCAGTAGTATTGGTATCAGTGATACTTGCCTTCAGCCATAAAAAAGATGCCATTAAACTTTTTGTCTTTATGTTGTTTCTACATTAATTTCAAGATTGAATGTGAAAATTATTGCAATATAAAAGTATATTTAAAAACTTCAATGTTAGGTGGGATTAATCGCGATTAATAAAAAAAATTGTGCGATATTGACGCACTAATATTATATATATATTTATATATATATATATGTATATATACACAAAAAGGTTACAAATATATAAGTCTATATAATAATTTTATATTAATTCTAGCTATTAATTATATAGATATAGAGATCTTGTGTTTGAAAAAGCGTACAAAAGAGTTCGGTCATTGATTTTTTATTTATTTTCGAATTAGTGCATGATCTATTTAGTATTATACAGTTTGGATATATATATATATATATAGATATATATATATATTATATAATATATATATATATATATGTTTATTATCAAAAAGATTGTTGTTGATATTGTCGTAACAGAATGGTAAGAATATATTTGAGGTTTCTGTATAAGTCTGTGTTGTAATGAGAAGCAGTAGGAGTTTGTTGTGAGTACAGACGGGGCTCTGCTCTTGTTTTCTCAGCATGTTGCTGAAGTCTGTTGTGCTCTGAGCCGGAGGGGACGAGAGTTCACAGTGTGGGCGTTTAATGAAATGAACTTAGCTCGGGGAAGAGCAGCATTAAGAAAAAAACAATCATTTATCTTGTTGCTCTCACCTTGTTGCACCAAGTTAATATATAGAGATCACCCTGAAATCTCTGTTAGTCCCAGACTAACCTGCGGGGCACTGAGAACAGAGGTAGAAATGTCTCATGATGTTTCCTGTTTCAACTAGTTTGTTTTGTATGGATGTGACTGCTGCATTGAACCTTCAGTGATTACCTTAATCACAATAACTCCAGATTCTACCTCTTCCCAGAAGCAGCTTTCTCTGAACTTGCAGTAGAAAATAGCACAAACCACTAACCATCTAATTGCAATTTTTTTTCTAATAAATGTTCTAATAAAAAAACAAAACAAATGTTTTCTGGCCAAAATATTGTGATTATATGTCAGTATGGCTTTAAAATAATTTGATAATCACAGTAAGCCAAATCGCAATTACGGTTTTATTTTGAGTAATTGTCCAGCCCTAGAAAAAAAAAGTGACACTGCCAAAAACTTGCATTTTTGCAAGCGTTTTCACAGGTCTTACTGTCGAAGCCAGCTCTAACTAATTCGTGTGACATAGAAATAGATATTTACATTTTTAAAGACACTGTGATTGGTGTTTGCCTGTGCAAAACAGGGTATTGCATAACATGAAAATAATTGAATATTATGGATCGCTAGAAATTATACATTATATAGTCATAGGGCTGCACGATTAATCGTATTTTAATCTCGATAACGATATCCACCTTTCTCGATTAATTAAAAACAATCGTCACGATATTGGCCGGCTCGTTATTTATCCTGAAAACATTTTTTTTAGGCATTTGCGTTATATTGAATTGCTAACAAGTCTTCACTACAATAGCGTTCATGCTTGTGGTTGCCAGATGTGAAGAGATTAAGTCCCCAAAACAGAGCTTTTCTCCTTTAAGGATACACTTTCTTCCCGGTGTTTTACTTAATCTGTGCAATCTGACAACCCTGTGTGCGCTGACTGTTCGCGGAATGAGCGCTGATGATAAGATAGCTAAACTCCCGCACATGTATGTTTTCTTAGAAAAAAAATACATGGTGCGGGAGTTACGACGATCTTCCCGCAATTTGCTTACATGAAAAGACAGCAATGTAGGTTGTTTCACCAAGCAATTGTGCGGCTGTGTAACCAAATCTGCATGATCAAACTTTCATACGAGTTTCAAAATTGAGGAATAAATGCGCTTTTGCTGCCTGTGGCATAATTTATGTACATAAATTTGAATTATTTTAAGTTATATTAGGAGTTTCTAAATTTTTTTACCAGTTTTCATAATGTTAATCAGTTGAAAACGGCATGTCAATGTTATTATCAGTGTGTATTAATGATCTTTGAGCAATCTTTTTTTTTTACTGCGCAATCTGAGTGGCTTGTCTTATTTGCGAACAAATTGTCACCAATTGTCTAATGTTAATACAGATTACAAAACAACACTAACCAAAAGCATGAGTTTTGTATTCTCATCGTTGGTTAAATGAAGTCCGTGTATGGAGTCAGAGGTGGTTAAAGGATAATGAAGATTATTCATTTACCCTTTGATAGAATAACGTATTAATAATCGGATTATAATTTTTTATCAAAATTAATCTGATTATCAGTTTAACCATTAGCGTGAAGATGTATGATTGTACTTTTAACTGTAAAAGACTGTAAAAAAACGCTACGGTAAAAACCTGTTAATTGGTCAATTCCCTTACTCTACACAGTGAAAAACTGTAATAGATCTAACAGGAAGTTTAATGTAATTTTACAGTAAAATACCATTACATTTACAGTTTTTGGAAGTTATCTTATCATTTACAGTGAAAAACCTTAAATTGACACTCCCACAATGCCGGTGTGACGCTTCACATTTGATGGTTTTTATTTGATTAAAGAATATGTTTTTATTTTATTTAGTTTGTATCAGTTATGTACGTTAGGGTTTATGTTAAACTTATGTGTAAAATTAGTGTTATTGTTTATTTAGTGTCAGGTGTAGTACATGACAGGGTTTATATTGAGTGTATGAGGATGTGGACCTTCTATACAGAATATTAGTATTTACCCCAGCTTGTGGAAAAGCTGCTTGTGAAGAACTTTCATTCATCACGTCTTTCTCTTTGCAAATTGTATTTTAAAGAGATAGTTCACCCAAAATGAAAATGTGCGGTTAATTTACTCGCCCTCAGGCCATCCAGATGTTAGGTGGATTTTCTTCAGTAGAACACTAAAGAAGCGTTTTAGCTGAACTCATAATGCTTCGTGATTCATAAAATGCAGATTGGTTATTTGAACCAGTTCATTGAAAAGAATTGTCTGAAAGAACCAGTTGTGAAAAAGAATATCGTTGTATACAATGTTCAGTTTCTTGCACAGTCGGATCATTTCGCTTTTTAAGACCTCAATATATCGTCAGGAGCCACGGGTATTCATTTTATGTTGCCTGATATGCTTTTTTGGCTCTCAAAATGACTTGCATTTTATGAATCACCAAGGATTATAGTTTCAGCTAAAAATCTTTTTACTGTTCTACTGAAGAAAAAAGTTAACTACATCTTGGAGTAAATTAACAGCAATTATTTTGGGTTAACTTCCCCTTTAAGGTGGTTGTCAGTATATTATAAAGGTAAAAACAGTTTTCAGTAATTTTATATATTCAAATTATTTCAGTTAATGAGTTTTTAACTGGACATTTTACTGGATTTAAATTAAGTCAGTAAAATTAATTGTTACTGCTGTAAAGTAAAGTTCTGGCAGCCAGAGCTGCTGTTTTTTACTGTAAATTTCACAGATTTTTTTTACAGTGTAGAATGATAGACTGAAGTCACAAACACTGAAGGAAACTGAATGAGAGGGTCTGGCAGGGCTGTGAAGCAGGCAGCCGTGAGCTCATTAGAGATGGAGTGAACCTGTGATCACTCTGTAATTCTCTTTGAGGGCATTAGACTGGCTCTGCAGGGGGTGGCAATAGCCTGGCACAGCGCTCGCTCACTGCAGTACAGTATGGGGTACACTTAAACCCCCACCCCGGTCGGAGCTCTCGGATGGGTGTGATGAAAGGCATGATGGAATACGGATCTGGCTTTGTTGTGGGCTTGTTAATATTTGTCAGAATATAGAGGAGGATTGGGGGTTATGCACATGCTGATCATCTTGATACCTCGAGCAATGGAGGGCATAATGATTGACTGGGCTATGGTGTACAAGGACCTTAGTTGGCCCCCAATTCCAGATTTCAGACTTTTTTTTATCTTCCAGTCACTTTCAACTTCATAATGCTATTCCACATGAAAGCAGCAACCCATAAAAGTCGCACTAGGGTTGTTATGAAATATACAGTAGAGCAGAAGCATTGATTTTTTTTTCATGCTGTGAGCATGGTATTCTTGGACCGAATGTCTCTGCCAGCGGAGGGTTCCTCACACCCTCTTCCGCACTCCCTTCTTGCCAATCCATCACCCTTTTAAGCACACTCTTCCAGACAAGAGAGCCTTTTGTTAAAGTTCTGCTCGTCACGAGAGTTGATGTGATACAGGGCCGCTATTTATAGGGCTGTAATAACAGAGAGCCAGAGCGGCTGATATAGGTTTTGTCTTAAGTCTCATTTTACCTGACCTTCTCTGTTTAATGTCAGCAAAGCTTATACTCCATGGTGTGATTTTTAAGAGAAGATAACATAAAAACACCTTCACTTTCCTCTGAAATGCCACGTTTGTTTTCTGACTGAACAGATATGAAGCCATAAAATATAAAATGCACAAGCAGGTTTTGGTTGTTTTCTCCAGTTTTTGATAAATCTTTTAATATTATATGGCCTATATATCAAAATAGTCAGCTGTGATTTAAATTTTAAATACTTCATTAAAAATGAACTTATTAATATAGAAAAAAATTGAGAAATTAATATAGAAATAAAAATGTGTTAAAGAAATTAAAAATTATACTACAGCTATATAAAACCATATTAAAATTATATACACTACCATTCAAAGTTTGGGGGCAATTTTTAATGTTTTAAAAAGTATCTTATGCTCACCAAGGCTGCATTTTTATTTGATCAAAAATACAATTAAAATCAGTATTATTTTAAAATGTTATTATTACAACTGTACAATTTACAACTGCCCCATCTTAATATACATAATTTATGGCTGTTAACAGAGCTAAATTTCCAGCAGCCATTACTTTATTCTTCAGTATGATATGATCCTTCAAAAATCATTATAATATTTGCTGAAGAAACATTTTTATTATTATCAAGTTTGAAATAAGTGTTATACATTTTTCAGGCTTCTTTAATTAATTGAAAGTTTTACTGTCACAAAGCTTTTTTTTTGGTTAAAAATTATCCAAAACCAATATTTGAGCAAGTACATAACCAGACAGTGTCAAAACTATCGCCTTACTTAGCCCGATTCACAACGGTAATCTTGCAGTAATGTTTTATAATTTGAGTGGTGTCACGGAATGCCAGGAGGAAACAAGGTAAGTTCCATGTGCAGTTTATTGGAAATAATAACAGGACAAAACAGAACAAAACGTAGCAAAAGGTAATCCAAAACCTGACACCGACAACACCAACTAAGAAGACAATACAATCCAGACGCAAATGACAGACAGAGAAGGCATGATATATATAGCAGGGTCAATGATGAACAGGTGTTACCGATAAACCAGGATAGTGAGCAGGGGACTATGGGAAATGGAGTTTAACACAAACAACGAAAAACAGAAGAACGCCCTCAAGTGACCAGTCCAGGTCACTACAACAAACACTGTGACAAGTGGTTCGGGTCTGAAATTAGATTATATTCCATTATATTCCAAAGTTTAAATGTGATTATGATACAGATACGGGGGAACTACGTACAAAAGAGTGTATTAAAGAGCATCTAAAGACATAAAATTGCTATGAGGTAAATCGGAGGGTAAGACAATTAGAGATTAGACTGTACAGAAATTGAAATCTACAGATAACGCTAATATACACTAAATACATGTAGTCACGCAATGTTGATGTTGTTAACATTATCATTTTGAGAACAAAGTATAACAATAATTTGCACAGTTTGACGTGATCTGAGCTAACTTTGCGGTCGCTGACAGCCCCACACATACACATCAAAATATTAGATTCATCTGTGCTGAGGAGCCGTGCCTATGCACAACCCACGTAAAGAAGATAATTCTGCATATAACTGCAGTTGCAGCTTTCAAACAAAGATGGCGACAAAGATGCAAAACTTATGGACTGCAGCTTTAATTTAATGCGGATTAAAAGTAGACTATTTATATATGCATTGCAGTTTTGAATAATGGGTGTACTTTATTATTGAAAATAATGTGAAAAATACTTAATGGACGTACAAATAGATTACATTTTCTGTCAGCACCATATAATTGTGGCCAGTGTAGAATGATAGTTTTGTGTCGTTAAGAATCATTCATGTTTTTTTTTCAAAAAAATATAAAAATCTAGTTTAGCATCACATTGCTTTTGAAAGAAGAAACCTTGAGTCTAATTTGCTCATACTCGTGTCGTAGGACAAAAAGGTGGAAATTAATTTTAACATGGAATTCTCACTTGTGGTTCTGCCCCATTGGGCAAATAGTTTCATCCTCATCAGGGGCTTGTAATAGAGCAGTTATTATTTAATGTGCCTGGGGGGATATTCCTGATAGGCCTCCTTTGTTATGTTAATCAGGTTTTGATTGGCCTCTTGGGATCAGATGTGGTGTTCAACTGGATCAGAGCGTCATCCCAGTATGCTGACATTGTACTGAATAGTAGTATGTAGAGATCACTGTAAAACACAAAGCATTCAGAAACCATGTAAACTTGATTTTATTGTGCACTAAACATTTGCAGCTTAATGATTTTGGCTTGAATGCAAGATTTTCACTGAATGTAGATCGCCATAAATCTACTAAATGTCTCACTGGACACTCAGTGGAGAGAATATTGATTCAGCAGCATATTTACAGTGTGTTGTCTGTAAATAAAACATTATTTGAGCTCTTGAAGGGGGCTCAGCTTGCATACAGGCTGCTGAAATATTCATGAGGAGGCGTGCTGCACCAGAGGGAGTAATTTCCATCTTTTAGAAATAACAGTCTCAGCAATATTTTGCAAAACTTGTCATGACAAACAGCAAATTAGCGATGCATTAAGTCTGGCTTGTTATCACAGGAGTTTGAAATGCTAATGATAATGAGACAACCTGCCCTGTTGCTAGCAGAAATACTGTAAATGTTGCATAGAACTTTTTATTATTAAAGGGATAGTTCATCCAAAAATTCTGTGATCATTCGGAGTACTATATTTCGAGAAATGTCAGAGTGTTTATTTTTCATACAGTGGAGGTCATTGGTCACCAAAACTGTTCGGTTACCAACATTTAAAAAAAAAAAGGGTTTGTGTAACTGTGCACATTTCAGATCTTTAATTTTTGCTTGCGCGCATAAACATGTGAGCTGTGATGCACTGTTCAGCTGGGAGGATCTGATCTGACGGTGGGCCACTCAGAAGGATTTGTGTGCTTGACAGAGGATGGAGGCGGCCGTCTCACTTAGGAAGCTCCATCGTGAAGGATTTGTGCCAGTTCCCGCTTCACAAAGAGAGACCAAATCTGGAGGCCACACAGCTCAATGTGTGCATACGTGCATCCATGTGTGTGCATTGCATTGTGGGTAGTTTCTTAGATCTGACTGATGATAGTTCTGAATATTTTTGTATTAGCATAAGATACATATACAGGTGTATTTTAGATGGAAAGAAGTAAATCATCTTTGAAAAGTCAATTTGTATTGATTTTTGAAATGTATTTATATTTCTACTGAAATTTAAGTAGGGATGAACCGATATTACAATTCTGACAGATACTGTTATTTTCCTGTTTTGACTAAAATCAGATAAATGCCCAATTTTTCAAAATTCCACTATTTTTAATAAAATTAGTTAAGTCTTAATACATTTACAATATTTTTTTACAAGTAAATTTAGGCATTACAAAATGATAATGAACACTATTAAAAAATGAACGTTTATCTTTTTAATGAAGATTACACTTGAGTTTTTTTTTTAAATAATTACTTACATTTTTAATTATAGAAAGACATACAGGTTCATTTTTAGGTGAACTATCCACAAGAAAGGAGTTGTTTATTTGTAAATGACAGCATCACAGCTAACATTGTAGGTCACATAAGAATACCAACATGCCGGATGTAGTATGACTGGATTGAATTCATACACATATACATACTTTTAAAACACTTTATTACACTTTATATATTCAGATAATAAGTTCTTCATCAAATGCAGAAAATACAGAAAGTATGCGATTTTGGACACATTTCCCCTGTTAAGTCATTTAGTAGGTGGGCAGTGAGGGGCATTGCCTCTTCTTCCCCCCTCCTCCTGCTGTGTTCGGGTGTGACCTCGTTGGATCCAGTGTGCGTGGTGGGTGGTGATGGTTATCCCTCTCCTCCCCCAGAGCAGTCACGCTTGACTTGCGCCAATACCTCTCTAACCTTTCTTATTCACAAGGGCTTTACGGATCCCAAACTCAACAAATTTAAAGACCAGGGGAAAAGGGGGGGACAGTCTGATTTTAGAAAGTGCCTGAAAACGTTATGTACGTGAATTTTTAACGCAAACCTTTTTTTTCCTTTTTTTTTTTTTTTACTCGGATTTCTAGATCAAACGGCAGCAATTGACACTGAGATAGTTCAAGATTAGTGAGTCCTTCAGTGGGCAGGTTATCTTTGCGAAAACAGTCCACTCAACAGATCTAACATAGTGCTTCATTTGGTGCCCAGTCATACTAATGCGATCTATAGGCCCGAGGTATTTGTGACACATTTAGTCTCGATGGGGTGGGTGGGCACCCATGTTGTAAAAACCCACCCGCTTCTGCCTTACCCCCCCCCCAGAATAAGCTAACAGAACACAACCCAGAGATGTAGTCAAAGGGATAGTTGAGCCAAAAAATGTAAATTCACCCTCATGTTGTTCCATACCTGTATGACTTTATTTTTTTTCTGTGCAACACAAGAGTTTAGCTGCTCTTTTATGTACAATGAAAATGGATGGCGATTCACACTCTTGCACTACAAAAACACCATAAAAGGGCTCCATATGACCTGTGTGCGAAAGTCCTAGTCTTCTGAAGCCATATGCCATAACTATCAAATCTCTGTCTTGGTTGGGTTCATTTTAAACATCACATGAAGGTCACAAGTAGTCAAAACTGGCATAAAATGTCTTGACACATAATATTTTTTGCACTGATGTCTTTTTTTAAATATGTTTTGGTGTGTTTGAAATAGTTCATATATACAGTGTTTCTTTATGTCATGCTGCTCTGCTTACTGGATTCTGATTGGACAATCTTAGTATATTATAAAAGTAAGCAATAAAATAATTCCCTCTCAAATCAATATTTATTGTCCATTTATTTATTCATTATTACAAAATACACAATTGAACACCAATTAAAATTAACACCAAAATAGATTTCATTTTCTCGCACTCAAAAAATATATTACTTTGAAATATAGACTTTACATTCGATGTATGTTCTAATTAAAATATGCTTATAAAATTCCTTTCGTGTTGTGAAAACAGAAAATGAAGCTGGTCTGTAAGTAGGGCTGCACAATTCAATTAAACAATTTAAATAATGATAATAATAAAATAATTGTAATTTTACAATGGTACTGTAAAAAAAATATTATTGTTATTATTACAGCCATTATTTCCCCAAAGTCATGCAGCCCTCTTTGTAAAGTTAGATAAATTATGACAGAACTTTCATTTTGTGGTCAAATACTGCTTTAGCTATAACTTTGTTTTGAAATGTTTGTCATATTGGCAACACAAAGCCCTTTCTATTCAAAAAGATAGATGAGGCCCATTTACTTTTCATAGATCATTGAAGACTGACTGTCTCAAGACTCGAGTCTCCTTGGAGCTCAGTGAGAGGGAGGGAGTTTGTGTTTGCTTGCTGGGTTTTGCATTTGTCTTTAAGTTTAGGGAGTCACACTGCTAGAGTAAAAAACTGCTGGAGATGTAATTCATCATCTCAGCTGGGGCTGAAACAGAAGCTGATCTTCTTTGTTGATGAGCAGACAGACTGATGTTGTCACTACTGTCCACTTTTGCTTGGGAAACAGGGACACTGTTGTATATGTGGCAGTATTATTGTGGAGGCGTATCCCATTAGGATAATATCTTGGTTTTTAGAGGAACTCGCTTTCAGCTTATGGCCCACAATTTCTCCACCCCTGCATTCTTATACACACACAGACACACACTAGCTAGTCATCATCCTGTAAAAACAATGTGGTTTCAGGCATCCTTACTCTTGTTATTTGAAACTCTGTCAGCACGTCCAAATATTCTCCGGTGGTTTCCAGGCGTGGGTTTGCAGGGTACGCAGACCAACTGCCCCGAATGTTAATAATACAGAGCAGCAGTTTGACATAATTGGGCTTTAGGTATCTGTCTCTTCTCTGTCTCAGTGTTACATTGGGTCAGTGACATGACACACATTGTTTGGTCCGGATTTGTCAATTTATTCAAAAATACATTCAGAATTCCTTCATACATTAACTTGAATACACCGCTTTTATGATGAATTTATATTTACAAAAAAAAAAAAAACTTTGAGGGGACATAAAGATCTAAAAAAACAACAATCTGTAACACTTTAGGGAACACATATTCAATAAACTCATAATTACTGCTTATTGATAGCAAGTAAGGTAGATGTTGTAGTAGTTATGTCGAGGTATTGGGTAGAAGTAAGGGATCTAGAATATGGTCATGCATAATAAGGCATTAATATGTGCTTTATAAGTACTAACAAACAGCCAATATGCTAGTAATATGCATGCTAATAAGCAGCTAGTTAAAAGTGAATCGCTAATCTAAAGTGTTAGCAAAAAATCTTTAAATGTATGACATTCTTAATATTGTTATCTATATTATATAGATATTATATAGGTATATAGGTAATATATATTATATAGAGCATTGTGTTAGCAGCGCAAAAGTTTGTGGGTTTGATTCCCAGGGAACACACATACTGGTAAAAAATGTATAGCCTGAATGCACTGTAAGTCGCTTTGGATAAAATTTGGATAAAAATTATTATTATTAAGTTATTAAACATTTCTTGAAAGTGTTATAGAAGTTAAAAAAACCACACACACATGAAACCAACATGAATACAAAGCCTTAACGTCCTAAGAACATGGCAGATGTGTTTGAAACTAGATTTTTAAAAAAGCCTCTTTATTGGTGACACTCCATTGACCCCTCTTTCCTCTTCAGAGAAGCAAACAGTCATGCAGGTCTTTGCCTCAGATCTCCTCTGACAAGACATTCTGCACATTCGCTAATCCGATTATCCAGCCATGTTTAAGAAAAAAATCATTGTTAACTTGTTTGTTCCAGGCTATTTCAAAAATGTTTGTTGGAGATGATAAGAAAAACACCACTTGGGGCACACAATGAACTTCTGTTCACCTTTCTGTTTACCTGAAGGCTTAAACAGGGACATATGTGAGATAGGCTACTTCAGGATGTTTTAAGCTTAGATAAGGTTTGGAGACAATCGGGGAGAAGGAGATTTGCTCTCCAGGTGTGGGAACAATGGCTTGTATCTGAAGGCCATGGGTGGATGGACACAGTCGGGGGGGCCTCAGTGAAGCTGTGCTAAAGGACAGACAGAGAGGTCTAAGCAAATAGGGCCAGCGTCTTAGTCACAATGAGTGGGGCGGCTGCTCTCGGCAGGGGTGGGGTTCTAGAGAGAGGGGGGCGAGGGAGAAAGACACAGCCCTGGAAAAGGGTAGTGCGACATGCAGAATGGGGACCAGCGGAGGTGACTGTGAGTTTTAAAAGGCTTTGTGTGCGGTGGGGGGGGGGGGGGGTTCACTTAGGCACTTTAGGGACCAAATTGTCAACAAACGTTGCACAAATCTGACAAAAATCTCCCATTCGGGATATCCTCAAAGGTTAAAATGCTCTAAAAAATAAAGTAAAAAAAAAAATTTTTATTCTGAATATGTAAAAGTTCAGTTTTAGAGGCAGGATGTGGGTTGGGGTTAGTCTGAAGTAATTACGATTAGCTTTATATAGGCTAAAAACTATGGTTATGGTATGTCCACATTTAAATGTGGTGTAAACACATGTGTAGGGCTTCAGGTTTACTAGAAATATCACCAACATATGAACTGAGGTTTCTGTGAAATTATGTTTTTATAGTTCTGATTTGTCCTTTAAGTGACATTTTTGGCTATAGTCCAGATCTAGTGTGAAATGCTCTATTTATAGTGTAAAAGCCCTAAACTATACAGATCAGCCACTTTTTCTGGTTTAATAAAATTAATAAATAATAAAAATATCTTCAAAATTCAAACAAAATCTACTTTCTAATTTTGCTATTTTTTAAGTATTTGTTTGGACATTGTTTTGAGTATAATTTAATATAGTATGATACTTTTCTTTTGTTTTGGTCTATTGTAATATATATATTTATGAAGAGTTTGATTTTCAAAGATTTATTATAAAAAATATTTTTTCCCCAAAATGCAATAAATCCATGACACTTTCTTTTTCTTCAAAATGCAGTAAATCCATTGAATCAATATAAAAGTTATTTTTTTATATTGAAACTGTTGAAAATACACAAAATAGTAAGTTGATCCACATATGACAGACTCTGAACTTGGTCAATACTAATCTTATATACAGGCACTGGACTAAAAATACATTCAATCAGTCATCGCTCCCAAAAAGAATTCAACGGGTCATCTTGTTAATGCTATAAATTAATTACAACAATAAAAGAAAATTTCATCATGAACATACATGAACAACAATATCACATTAAACGACAGAAATTCCAAAATGATATTTCCCTTACATTCAACTTCCAAAAGTGCATTCATCTTTGCCATGTTACATTCATTTAGTTGACTTTAACATTAATGGCATTAATAAAAACACTTACACTGACAAGCTATGCAATATCACGTTCATAATCGAATGTCACTCATCTGCGATTATGAACGCGATATAGCAGTGATCTACGGCTCTGTGTATTAAATGCCACTCCATCTAAAAGCACGTGATGGAGATTACCTATTCACAGAACCGGCTTTACTGACGTGCAAGGACGAAAGAAAAAATATATAGATAGAACAAATTAATAAAACATGGCCACGATTAAATTTAAATGAGGGAATGAATTAATAAATGTAACCACAAATAAGTTGTGGGAATGTGTTCCTAATTCATGAATATTTCATTATGGTCAATACTTTCATTTATTTGAAGATAATTTTTTGGAGAGTGCATTTCCCATACAATGTAACTTGCTGCTTAACTACCACAGTATAATGCATCACTGGAGAAATATCTTAATTAGTCAATATTGCAATTAATGTGAGATTATTATTATAGTATATTAATTAGTAGTTAATCACATTAACTTGCAGTATGTAATTGCCGTACACTTTAATCCCATGTATATGCGATTCATTCAGTCAACAGCTTTCTCCACAATGTAATTTCCCCAAAATGCTGCTGTAACGAGCATGGCATCTGAGGACTTTACTAATTTTGCTTTATTTGATGTTTGATTCATTAAGGGTTTGATTCTATGGTCTCACATCATACACCAGGGTTCCCTTGCACATTTACGCACGTGCACACTCCAAAACGGTGCCGATTGCACATGCTAAAATGAATTATTGGAATGTATATATTTAAAATGGAATTAAAGATATAGATTTTACTGCATGTTAGCTTGTTCACTGTGCCCAAGAGCATAATCTATGTCCACATGTCAGACTATCAGGAAACTGCGTTTCTAAACACAGGTCGAGAGCTGTAGAATCGTTGAACTATGTTTGTATCGACTGAACTATTGTTGGCTAATGATGCATTTGGGAAACTCACTCCAGAGCAAGTTACTCAAACTAGTGAGCTACTTGAATAATAACACATAAAGATTAAGGGCACAAACATTTGAAGAGAAATCTATCACAACCTCGAGGTTTCTTACCAATATTCGACTGTCAGGTTCAAGAAATAAAAATGCCATTCATTTTCTAAATAGGAAAATAGATTTGTAAAGATAACAACAACTTTAAATGGATATTTCTCCATTATTTTTGTCATTATGTCATTCGCATTGGTTCATGGGATTGTAGTTCTTTCCCTCATTAAACCTGTTAAGTACACTTTTTGTCTGATTTTCGTTTACTATTAAACCTCTTGTTTTAAGCAGTTTAGTGATGGATTTTTGAACAAAGATATTGATTAAGGATATGATTTTTTGCAGTGTTGAGCTGAAATTGCACAAACCACATGTCTCATTGATCATTCAATCACAAACACACCGTGAGCTCTGAGGGCAACCCATCTCGGGTGTTGTTGACACAACCAGATCCCCTCTTTCCCAGCAGTAGCTGTGCCACTGACCTCATACCGCTGAGGGGAGGGAGACGAGTGATGAGGTTGTTGTGAAGCCGCTTCACCCCTGAACCCTCGCCAACGTCTCTCTCCTCCACCAGTCACTCGCCAAGGACGTGGAAATCCCATAATAACCCGTCTCCACGGCACCCCACCAGTCCAGCTCCCTACTTCCCAGATGTTTCCAATTAAAAAGGAGGCCTTTCAGTCCAAGCCTATTTTCTGCGTGCTGAGAGAAAGAGCGGGAGAGAGACAGAGAGCAGGTTGCAGAGAGATGGAAGGGCTGAAGGGAGGAAAAAATGACTTTCTTTTGATACAAAAAGGCCGTTGAGGGCAGAGGGTGACATTTGAAAAGTCACAGTGGCTGGACGCTTGTTTTGATCGCAGATATCTGAGGAATAAAAGATGAATTGTATCACTCATGTCTGAGTCAGACAAAGATTTTCAGATTAAAATCACGCTTGTGGTCACAAAATCTGGGTCTTGTTTTTAAAAATGCTGTTCTTTCTCTGCGCTTCATTGAAGGTGTGCTGCCAAATATAATCATCACACACAAAAGACATATGGTCTGTATTTTTTCAGTTGGTGTGGTGGCAGCCGCCGACAGGTCTGTGTTTGCTACTCAAAACCTCAATGTTGCTACAAAAGAGATGGCCAGAAAGTAAAGAGAGGGAGGATTTTAAATGAATAGTTTACCCAAAAATGAAAGTTGAGTCTTCATTTACTCAGACTGTTCCACACAAAGCTATTGTCTGGGTTCAGAAGACTTGGAATGTAGTACTTGAGCCATATATTTTGGTACTAATAAATATTGAACCAATCCAGTCTCTGTTCACTTTTATTGAATGGACAAGAGCAGCTCGGACATTTTGCTAAACATCTTTTTTGTGTCACATTGAAATTGAATGAATTGATGAATGAATGAAATGATACCCATAAATACCTTTCAAACATTTGGGGTGAGTAAAATGTATTTTTGTTTTAAAGAGATTTTGCTCACCAATGATGCAGTTGTCAGGGGTGGTAAAGGAAGAGGAATCAGTTGAAGGGATAACAAGGATTTTATTGAGATCCGAAAATAAACAGGAACGAAGCCACTGTCCGAGAGTGTAATCTGGAGAGATCCCAACCAGGTCCAGGGAAGAGAAAGTCAGCTCAACAGCAGGTCTCTAGGAAACGGGGGTTTCCAGAGCAAATGGCCACCAGTAACAGTCCACGAGCAACGAGACAGTCCAGCTCTCCAAGTAATTCCAAGGACCAGAGAGTGGCGATGGTGGGAGGGAGAGGGACTCCAGCAGCCAGAGCAGATGGGGACTGCAGAGGGCAGAGGGGAAGGGAAAGAACGAACACAAAGCTAAATGGCTGGAGCTAAAACTAGGAACTAGAAAGAACTGGGCTGGATCAAAAGAAAACCCCTAATCTCAAAAGTAAAATAAAAGCTAAGACAACTAGGCAAGACTAGGCTAGACAAAACAGGAAACCAGACAACAGCGACACAAGCCAGGTTAACTCAGCAGAGCAGAGATTTCGATCTGGCACAGGACAGAGAACAAGAGGAGAATATAAGGGTGACTACGGATTAGAAACAGCTGTACCCCTAACGAGATAAGAAAACGAGATGGGCGGGGTAGCAATAGACAATAGAGCACATGGCAACATAATTACCAACTGACAGCCATGTGCTCCAGACAGACCAGGACAACATAAACAAACCCAGATCAGACCGGCGCCTTGACAGTACCCCCACCTCCAGGAGCGACCCCGGACGCTCCAGGAACAGAGGGGGCCTGTCGACGGTGGAAATCCTCGATCAAGGAGCGGTCCAAGATATCCCGAGACGGCACCCAGCACCTCTCCTCAGGACCATACCCCTCCCAGTCAATGAGGTACTGTCATCCCCTACAACGCTTCTGGCGTCAACAGCATCCTAACATAAATCTACATTTGGAACGTCAATGAGAGGGGGGAGGGGGGGGGGAGCAGACACACCTGGGTTCAAACGGGAAGAAATGACAGCCTTGACACGAGACATGTGAAAGACAGGGTGGACACGAGCAAAGACAGATGGGAGCCTGAGCCGCACTGCCGCCGGACTTACAACTTTAGTAATGCGGTATGGCCCTAAGAACCTGGGTGCTAGCTTGCGTGTTGGCACCTTAAGGGGCAGGTCCTTAGTGGAAAGCCATACCCTCTGCCCGCAAACATACTTGGGTGCAGGAATCCGACGACGATCGGCTGCCACCTTGGCACGTCTCCCCGCCCGAATGAGCGCCTTCCTGGCTCTTTCCCATGTGCGCCTGCACCTCTGGACAAAGGCCTGGGCGGAGGGGACCGCGGCATCAGGCTCCTGTGAAGCAAACAGAGGAGGCTGATAACCAATAGAACCTTGAAAGGGGGACATACCAGTGGCCGCCACAGGAAGTGTGTTATGGGCATACTCTGCCCAGGTGAGCTGCTGGCTCCAGGAGGCGGGATCGTGTGATGCCAGACAGCGGAGCATCCGCTCCAAATCCTGGTTGGCTCGCTCGGACTGCCCATTGGTCTGCGGATGAAATCCCGACGTCAGACTCGCAGAAGCACCGATCAGACGACAGAACTCCTTCCAAAAATGGGAAATGAACTGGGGCCCCCTGTCAGAGACCACGTCCTTGGGAAGACCATGAATCCTGAAGACGTGATCGACTACCACCAGAGCAGTCTCCTTAGCGGACGGCAATTTGGGTAGGGGAATAAAATGTGCCGCCTTCGAAAAACGGTCCACAACCGTCAATATCACGGTATTGCCCCTGGAGGAGGGTAGGCCAGTAACAAAGTCCAGGGCAATATGGGACCAGGGGCGGGTGGGGATGGGCAAAGGCCGCAGCAGACCAATGGGAGGCTTGTTAGAAGTCTTGTTCTGGGCGCAAACCGAGCAAGCAGCCACGAACTGTCTGACATTCTGGGGCATTGAAGGCCACCAAAAGCGCTGGCGGGCAGAAGCCAACGTCCTCCGCACACCTGGATGGCAGACCAGCCTAGAAGAATGACTCCACTTGAGGACCGCAGGACGCAACGGACCCGGAACAAACAACAGACCAGTTGGGCAACCTCTCGGGACCTCCACCCCCTGCAAGGCCTCCCTGACCCGCCTCTCAATACCCCAGGAAACAGCCGCCACCACGACACCCCGGGATAAAATGGTGTCAGGCGGCACCCTGCTCCCCGGACTGGCAAAGAGACGAGACAAGGCATCCGGCTTGATATTCTTGGACCCAGGCCTGTACGAGAGTGTGAAACGGAACCGATCAAAGAAGAGGGCCCACCTAGCCTGCCGAGAGTTCAAACTCTTGGCTGAACGGACGTATTCAAGATTCTTATGATCCGTCCAGACCAAGAAAGGCTCCGCCGCCCCCTCCAGCCAGTGTCGCCACTCACCCAGTGCTAGTCTAACCGCAAGCAGCTCACGATTCCCGACATCATAGTTCTGTTCTGCCGGGCTCAGGCGGTGTGAGAAGAATGCGCATGGGTGCACCTTCCCATCAAGGGGGGATCGCTGAGAGAGGACCGCCCCAACCCCGACCTCAGAAGTGTCAACCTCCACAATAAACTGCAGATCAGGGTCTGGAACAGACAAGACAGGTGCAGACATGAAACATGATTTAAGTTTCATGAAAGCCCCCTGTGCCTGCTCCGTCCACCTGAAAGGAACACAAGTGGAGGTTAGAGCAGTTAAAGGAGCAGCAGTTTGACCGTAGTTCCGGATGAAACGCCTATAAAAATTAGCGAATCCCAGAAACCGCTGCAATGCTCTACGAGAGTCGGGGACTGGCCACTCTGAGACGGCCCTTACCTTGGCAGGATCTACCTTAACCCCCTCTGCCGAGATTATCTGTCCCAGGAACGGAACGGAGTCGGCATGGAATGTGCACTTCTCCGCCTTGACATACAGCTAGCTCTCAAGTAACCTCTGCAGCACCTGACGGACATGCTAAGTGTGTACCTGCAATGATGAAGAAAAAATCAGAATGTCATCAAGGTACACAAAGACAAATCGATTGATCATGTCTCTAAGCACATCGTTAATCAGGGCCTGGAAGACAGCTGGGGCATTAGTAAGCCCAAAGGGCATAACCCGATACTCAAAGTGCCCAGTAGGGGTGTTAAAAGCTGTCTTCCACTCATCCCCCTCCCTTATCCGAACCAAGTGGTAGGCATTGCGGAGGTCCAACTTAGTGAAGATGCGTGCTCCCTGCAGCAGCTCAGGGGCCGAGGACATCAATGGCAGGGGGTACCGATTCTTTACAGTGATGTCATTCAGCCCACGATAATCGATGCAAGGGCGCAAGGAACCATCTTCTCCACAAAGAAGAACCCCGCACCTGCAGGAGAAGAGGAAGAACGGATGAGGCCAGCTGTCACTGACTCCTGGATATATTTATCCATGGCCTCCCTCTCTGGCGCTGAGAGAGAGTACAGGCGACCGCGAGGCGGAGAAGTGCCTGGGAGAAGGTCGATGGCACAGTCATAGGGTCTGTGAGGGGGAAGAGATGCCGCCCGAGACTTGCTAAAGACCCTCCGAAGATCGAGGTACTCCGCAGGAACACCGGTCAGATCCGCCGTCTGCTCCTCCTGAAACAAAGAACAAGAAACACCAGCAGACGAGGCAACACCCAGACAAAATTTGTGACAAAAAGCGCTCCATGCCAACACCGAGTTCTCAGCCCAACAAATGTGGGGGCTGTGTTTCACCAGCCACGGGTTCCCCAGCACAATAGGTGTGCTGGGAGACTCGAGGAGGTAAAACGCTATCTCCTCACTATGGTTACCGGAAACAGTTAAACTTACAGGGGAAGTGACGTGAGTAACTTGGGTGAGAATGGAGCCATTGAGGGCCCTGGCAGTGAGTCTCTCCTTGAGAGGGGTGGTAGGAATGCCCCAACGAGCCACCAGGGTAGCATCAATGAAATTACCCTCAGCCCCAGAATCCACCAGGGCTGAGCATGGCCTTGAAAAAGGTCCCCACTTGACAATGGCAGGCAGCTGAGTAAGGAATACAGGGGAATCTGGTACGGGGGTGACGCTCACCAGTACTTCCCCATCTACTGGTGAGCTCTGGCTTTTAACGGACAGGCTGCAGCGAAATGCCCAGATCTTCCACAGTAAAGACACAGTCGTTGGTTGAGGCGTCGCTGCTTCTCCTCTGCTGCCAGCCGGGTACGCCCCACCTGCATGGGCTCTCCCTCAGGAAGTGGCTCAGGGCAGGCAATAGCAACTTCAGAGACAGAATGAGGAGGGATTTGCCCAGGAGAGTGAGCCATGACCCGTCGACGGCGTAGATTGATTCGAGTCTCGACCCGAAGTGCCAGATCCACCAGGTCATCAAATGAAGCTGGAAGGTCGTGGATAGCAATCTCGTCCTGAATCTCCGGGTTGAGGCCCTCTCTAAAAACATCCCAAAAGGCTGCCTCATTCCAACCACAAAGCACAGCCAATGTCCTGAACTGAATAGAAAAGTCCGTGACTGATGACTCGCCCTGCCTCAGTCTAACCAGCTGACTGGCTGCCTCCTTGCCAGCAACTGAGCGATCAAACACCTTGATCATCTCCCGACGAAATAACTCAAATGTGGCACAGTATGGCGCTTCTTTCTCCCAGACTGTAGTTCCCCACTCTCGGGCCTTTCCAGTGAGTAGGGTAATAACAAATGCGACCTTAGCCGCTTCGGTAGCAAAGGTGGTGGGCTGCAGGGTAAACGTGATAGCACACTGGGACAGGAATGGCCGACAAGCCCTAGGATCCCCATCATAAGGCGGCGGAGTAGGCACTCTAGGTTCTGGAGCTGTCCGGGCAAGAACAGGAGCTGAAGCAGCGGCAAAGGCTGCAGCCCGAAGGCTATCCTGGTCCCGCATCAACTCCCTGACTTGGTTAGTGAGTTCAATAACCTGAGAGGACATGACATCTACCTCTCTAGTAGTCTCCGTGAGCCGTGTGGCATGTTGGCCAAGCAGCACCCCCTGCTGGACGACGGCTACCCGGATCTGGTCCGACCCTGCTGATTCCATGCTGGCCAGATCGAACTGTCAGGGGTGGTAAAGGAAGAGGAATCAGTTGCAGGGATAACAAGGATTTTATTGTGATTCAACACAAACAGGAACGACACCACTGTCCGAGAGGGTAATCTGGGGAGATCCCAACCAGGTCCAGGGAAGAGAAAGTCAGCTCAACAGCAGGTCTCTAGGAAACGGGGGTTTCCAGAGCAAATGGCCACCAGTAACAGTCCACGAGCAACGAGACAGTCCAGCTCTCCAAGTAATTCCAAGGACCAGAGAGTGGCGATGGTGGGAGGGAGAGAGACTCCAGCAGCCAGAGCAGATGGGGACTGCAGAGGGCAGAGGGGAAGGGAAAGAACGAACACAAAGCTAAATGGCTGGAGCTAAAACTAGGAACTAGAAAGAACTGGGCTGGATCAAAAGAAAACCCCTAATCTCAAAAGTAAAATAAAAGCTAAGACAACTAGGCAAGACTAGGCTAGACAAAACAGGAAACCAGACAACAGCGACACAAGCCAGGTTAACTCAGCAGAGCAGAGATTTCGATCTGGCACAGGACAGAGAACAAGAGGAGAATATAAGGCCGGTGACTACGGATGTAGATAACAACGGTTTTGTCACCGTTACCGAGATAAGTATTTAACGAGATGGGCCAACCGGCTACGGTTATAACAAATAGACATTAGAGCACATGGCAACATAATTACCAACTGACAGACATGTGCTCCAGACAGACCAGGACAACATAAACAAACCCAGATCAGACCGGCGCCTTCCCTATTTGCACAGCTATGTTTCTGATTAAACAATTACAATTAATAGTGGAATATTATGAGTAATATAAAAGAATACTTATCTATTTAGAGTATAAAATCAACTTATTCCAGTTGATTGGCCAGCAAAGTCATTTATTAGTATTATTATTATTATTTGAATTGTTTTAATGTCTTTATTTTACCTTTAGATTGGTTTAATGCATCTATTTGCCCACTGAATAACCCCAATTATAAATTACTGTAAATAAATACATAAATCTTACTGACCACAAACTTTTTGAATGGTAGTGTACATTAATAAAAAATAGTTTTTTTCTTGGGTGAACTATCCATTTAAGGGTGAATTTCACAAAACCGTTCAATAGCGTGTTATTGTTACCCCCTTGGATTTGACGTGAAAAGTCTCCCTCTGCCAGCTCTCAGTTATCTTTACTGTAATGCAGAATCTCATTCTCTGTAATATAGTAAGATTTTTTATCTTTAAGTACTAGACACATTATAGTAATAAGTTTAATTAGCTTTTTAAAAAATTAGCTTAATTGTGTTAAATACCATATGTCACAATACAAACAATCTTAATGTTCCTAAAATAGTCTGATTTATTCTGAATTATGCTCTTATTTCTTGCGGACCTGGACATATTTTTGCAAGATTCAGCTTAATATCTTAAATGTATATTAATAGTTTTTCATATTCCTGCAAAGACAATCCACTTTATGCATTATGAAGTAAGCTAATGGGCCATGTTTTATCTCTTGCTTTCTATGAAAATGCATTCAAGAGCCATAACACGTAATAGCTTATATGCAGAATAACTTGCATGGAGTTAATGATTTTGCCTATTTTCCTGTGATTCGGTCAGTGCTGATGTGGTATGGTGGCCTAGAGCATTCTTTAAAGTAATATTGCCAGCCATGTGAAGCTCTGCCAGTGCGGTTTAGCTTTCAACTTCTGCAAGATCAATGCAACTACAAATGTGGGTCATCAGCAAGGCTGCAGAGAATCTGCCTGCAGAATTACAAAAAGTTCTGCAGAATTTAAACATTCCTCAGTCAAGTTATGCACCTCTTACATCCCTTGTGTATTTGTTTACTAAATATATTGGCTAATTTGAATATGCTTTTTGCTATCAACAGATCTGACGTATGTGCATTGGAATTACATTGATTTTCCCCAACAAGCAGTTCCGGAAAATTGAAAAGAACTGCATAGATACCATGTGAGCTGTCCTGATAACAATCACAACCGGATAACAACTAAGACCAATGACTTAATAACTGTCTGATGTTCTCAGTTGGCCCGCATGCAAACTACAGTCCCAGAATTCTGCAGAAGTCTCAACTGTGAAACTATGAAAAACGTAAATCTTTAGCATGAAAACCTGTGTCACCAGCAATGTTTGAGTATCTGCTTTGGCTATTTTTTTTTTTTTTATGTCTTCTCTGTCCACTTTTTACCATATTAAATCAATCCTAAATAATTTCACCCCACAATCAGTGCAGAACAAGCAAAAACAGTGTACAGATTCAGCAAGGGCCTTGTCATCATGTACAGACTTCAACTGATCCTGAACAATTTTAACAAAGAGAGTGTTTTACTGCTGCTGACCTAACATTAATAGGAGTGTAATTGAGTTTTCTCTAAGGCTGTGGCTTAAACATTAGTACGCAATCTAAAATGCATTAAAAGCTTGTTAATGTGTTTTTTTTTTCACGTGTTGATAAAGCAGCGTTTGTTCTCATAGGGCCTCAAGCACACAATCTCAATGTGTTTTCTTTGGCAGCTTGGGCGCTAGTGGATCTTAGGATGGAGGACTCTGTAGAGGTTTACATGGATGAGTCTGCAGAGATCCCCTGCCTGTACGCCTTCACTGAGAAGCCCATGATGGTCATGGTCCAGTGGTTTGTGGTGAGTCCTGAAAGTTCTCAGGCTCTGTCACTTATTTGATTTAAAGCGATAGTTCACCCAAAAATGATAATTCTGTGTACCCTCATGTCATTCCAAACCTATAAGACTTGTGTTCATCTTCAAGCACAAATTAAGATATTTTTAAAGAAACCTGAAAGATTTGTAAAAGTAATCCAGTTTAATCCAAGTCTTCTACAGTGATGCAATCGCTTTATGTGGAGAACAGATTAAATTTAGGCTTTTATTCACATATAAACATTGATCAGCATGCATAAACCGAAGCTCAACTATGCTTGTTTGGTGTGAGAACAAACTTCATTGTTTCTTGCAGAAACTCAAACATGTTTATGTGACGTCAAGCAAGTATGTTAGAGCTTTCGTTGACCATATTTGATGAGCTCTATGAATATTGATCAATGTTTTGAATGGGAATAAAATTAAAGTTGTCCATCATTGAAATGGATCGTGTCTCTAAAGAAGACTTGGACTAAACTGCTTGTTTCATTTGGAGCACTTTTACAATGTATTTTACTGCGTGTACTTTGTTTTTTTGTGTGTTTTTTTTAGTGTGTGAAATTTTTGGTTGCAGGGACTTTCAATAGATGGACAAAATGATGAAAGAATATTAGAAATAGATGAATGGAAACATAAAGATGAACGGAAGTCTTATGGGTTTGGAATGATATGAAGATGAATAAATTATGACAGAACTTCCATTTTTGGGTCAACTTACACTTTAAAGGGGTCATAAAACTAAAGGTGCTTCAAAAGGTTCTTCAAGCGATGCCATAGAAGAACCATTTTTGGTTCCACAAAGAACCATTCAGTCAAAGATTCTTTAAAGAACCATCTCTTTCTTGCGTTTTTGTAATCTGAAGAACCTTCTTTCACCACAAAGAACCTTTTGTGAAACAGAAAGGTTCTTCAGATGTTAAAGGTTCTTTCTGGAACCATTTAGACAAAAAGGTTCTTCTATGGCATCGTGAAGCACCTTTATTTTTAAGAGTGTATGATGCTGCTAAAAAGAACATTATTTTGTGTATTTGGTGTAATGAAATGTGTTTATGCAGTTTAAGGTTAAAAAAACATTATTTTCCACATACTGTACATTTTTGTTTCTCCTCTATTCCCCGCCTTTCTGAAACGTGTTGATTTTTACAAAGCTCATCGGTCTGAGAAAGCGAGGTGTGCTCTGATTTGCCAACTATCCAGTACGTTGTGATTGGCCGAATAACTCAAGCGTATGACGGAAATGTTACGCCACTTTATATCTATATTGTGATGCCTGCGGCAATCACATGTGACGACCCCGGGCTGGACTCTGCTTCGTCCACGGTGAAAGCCGATCCGGCGATCGACAGCGCGAAGTTGAAGTATTTCCTCAGCGACCAGCACGGATCAGCTCCAGGCATGACAAAGCGATATCTTCCTCTTTTGGAAGGCCAACCAAAGTAGTTTCGCTTTCACAACGAAGCACACTTCACAACATGGCGGCGGCGGCAACAATACTACAGCGATAATAAAAGTTACGCCTTCTTTCTTTGCATGAACATTTGGGCGGTGCTATGCAAATCTTCCCACATCGTGACGTAGATTTGTGGGGGCGTGTTAGAACGAGCCGTTTTAGGTAGGCGTGGCTGACTCTTAACGTTTATAAAGAATATCTCTTTGGATTTGAGACTTTAGTCTTTGCAACTTTACAGATCTTCGTTATGCACCAAGAGCTTGTAACACTCCAAAGAGAAAGGAAAAATTGAAATCGCATCATATGACCCCTTTAATGTTTCTGGATATGTTTAATTGCTCAGATTTTAACATTTTACCTGGCTGACATTAAAATGATTAAAAAGTCCCTTAGACTTACATTTGAATGAGGGACTCGAATCATATCTACAGACCATTTACCAAGTTTTACTTCCCATCATCCTTAGCGGGAACATGAAGGTCACCGGGTCAGGATCTCCTACAGCGACCTGACCATGCAGAAGGTGGACGAGAACACGAGCTACAGCAATCGTATCAGTGTGCGATCAAACAGTGATGGAGAAACTCTGACCATTCAGGACGTTAAGCTGTCTGATGAAAGAGAGTTTTTCTGTCAGGTCAGTGGTTTGGCAGCAGGCAATGGAGAGGGCAGGACTCTCTTGAAGGTTTTTGGTAAGTCTCTCACTCCTGTCAGTTGAACATTCTCACTAAATTGCTTAATATCGTTGCTTCTTTTCCTGAGTTTATAAGTATAAATATTAACTTGCTGTTTTCAGACGCCCCAGAGCCTCCTGTCATTGACGGTGTCCTCTCTGGAGTTTCTGTGTCCGGTGACTCCCCAGCTAAGGTACATCATATACTTAGATTCTCTCTGTGTGCATATATTATGTTTGTGTGAGTCAAATATTGTGTGGTGGGTTTAAGCTGACACATCTTTTATTTGGTTAGATTGCATCTTGTGAGACCAGAGAAGGCTTTCCCAAGCCAAACATCACATGGTACCGTGATCACATCCCCATCCACCCTATTAATGGCTGTGAGTAAAAGGAATACTGTATGCTTTGCACAGACCTCATCACTGACAGATTTATCTATATATTTTTTTCTATAACATTATCATTCATTTCGCTTTATAATTCAGTTCTAATATAATTTCAAGCAATATTAATAATATTAATTACTTTTTATACAAGTGTCTTAATGTTTGGGTTCAGCAGGTTTAAATATTGAAATGAAATATTTTTTACAATTTATTAACCCAAATCTTTTTAATATATTTTAAAATGTATTTTTTCTGTAATGGAAATATGATATCCAGGATCTTTTAAAGAGTGAAAAAAAAAAATCTGTCCAAAAAAAAAAATTACCACAAAAACTAAGGCCCAACATTACATGTAGGTACAGTCTATGAACATCATTCCCCTGATGGGAAAAGCAGAGAATCTGCTAGAGTAAACATCAAATCAAAACGGACCTTATTTACTTTATTAACACATATTGCTTGTCTTATTGTGCATGACTCATCAGTGTACATTAAACAAAGAAAAAAGGGATTTATATGTGTAAGTTTACGTTAAAAGGCAAAAAACTTCTCACATTGGAGACTAGGTGATGTAGAATATTAAACTTATAATAAGATGAGAAATGCTAATTCCTAATAGCTGCCCTCATAATTCTAATGAGCATACACACATTCATGATTAATAAAGCTTATAAAATGGATAGTTCTGGTCCTTGATTATGATTGGCTGAGCTGCATTCGAAGCTGTTGTAAACTACTCTACAAACACACACACCTTTGTTTACTTCTGTGTTTCTCGGCAGCCACTTTGTTGGAACCACAACTGTTTCCGAGGAACTACATTGTTTGGTGGAAGAATACTGTTTTTATTCATATCATTACGAGGGGGATGTGAATCTTTGGGTAGACAGCGAATCGATTCGAGTCACGATTCATAGGTTTTCGATTCGACTCAAGAACGATTTTTGCAAATTCAGAAAGATTCAATTCAATTTTGCAACATTCCGAAATTACACAATAATTAGAGTGGATTCGATTAACGATTCAATTCTGCATTATTTAAGGGCATTCAGGCCATCCTTAGGGGGGTGCAACTGGTGCAGTCGCACCGGGCCCCGCGCCGAACGGACCGAGGGGGACCCCCACCTCCACCACCTTCAACTACTTCACTTTAGCATTACTGGCCACGAGTACTCAGGAGAGATCACACATCAGCTGCTCAAAACATGTGTCAGTGAGACGAACTGAGCGCGAGTGCAATCCTGTGACAGTCACAGGCGGTAAATAGTGGAGCGCGTGAAGGAGATGCGAGGCACGAACACTGTTCAAGGTCTCCATTAATTCGTGCTTGTAGTAATTGAATGTGTATATATTTTGAAAGCATTGAATCGCTATAGAAATCGCGATTCATTCGATTCTTAGCTTTTTAAATCGTTTACTGTCCGAAATCAACGATTCACGATTCAAAAATCCATGTTTCAAGATCGATGCATTGCATCGTCAAGGTATGTAATCGATGCATCGAGAAAATGAGTGAATCGTTACACCCTAATCATTACACTTTATTTGCTCTGTTTAATTTTGTGAAACCTTACTACATATATGGAATAACCGTTTTATAAAAGCAATAAACCCTGTGAAGCTGTGGTTTACAGTGAATTTATAACAGCTAAGGGGGGTTTTAGGCACGACGCGAAGCAAACTCCCTTAGCTGTTATAAATTCACTGTAAACCACGGCTTCTTGGGGCTTATTGCTTTATTATAATGATTAAAAAAAATATCTATTATTCACAACCCAATTAATGCCCAATTAAGAAAATTCGGTCCTGAGTTGCGAACACGTTTCATGTTGACTTTAGAGCTGTAGCTGGTTATTAGGTCATTAGCAGGTCCAGGCTGTGTTCATTGTTTGGTCAGCTGGACTGGTGGAACCTTTACTGGCCTGGTAGTCCATCTTGGTCAAGCTCTTTTGAGCTGGTAGACCACACTGAACAAGCAACATTGTTCTAAAAACCTGCTACTCCTAAAGATGGTATGACCTGGTTTTTCCAGCAAGGTTTATATGAAGAATTAAGTTCTGTTTCCTCTTAAATATTGCCACTAATGTGAATGTATGTCTGGTTATGTGCGTGTTTCATGTCAGTGGCGAACGTGGTAACGCTAGTGACGAAGGAATCCAGTGGTCTATATACAGTGCAGAGTGAATTGCATTATAAGGTGACCAAGGAAGACAAAGACGCCCACTTTTCCTGTGAAGTCAGCTATTTTGTCCCAGGAGCTGTCAGGACATCCGAGTCCAAAGGCATCAATATTACAGTTCATTGTAAGTCCATTTATGATTGAGAGTTTTTGATGAAGTGGAATGTGATATATTCAAACTCTTGCATCTGGGACAAGCTAAATAACACTACTTGGATGCTTGGGCTTTTGTGTCTGTTGCAATGTGCTGGATAGCTCCGCCCACTGTGAAATCTCATTGGTCCGAATACACACCGGTAAAAGTCACATAGATTGAAAGATCTAACATGGTTTTGTATTTGACTGTTTTTTATATTTCAGATAGCTTGAGTGTTTCACAGGCCATGCTGGGTAGATACAAATGATACAAATTGTAGTTAGTAACGTAACACATTACACATTTTAGGTAATCTAATCAGACTACTTTTGTTGACTGGTTTTAGATTACTTTTGACTCAAGTCACATTGACTTAAATAGGAATATTTTGTACCACACTGATATAAAAATAGAAAGAGAAAGGAAATATCTTCCATTGTTTGCTATCAACAAGAAGAAATACTGTAAATATCACTTTACGTCAGGGTTTCCCAAACTAGGGTTTGTGAAAGAACCTCAGGGGGTTTGCAAGTTGCTTATCAATGTAAAGAGAAATGTGAAAGAGAAAAAAGAATAATTAGGGAAAATCAATAAATTACAAATAATTTATTTGAATAATGTGAATAATATGCAATCATGTAAACAAAAACAAAAAGTAACTGTAAATGCTGTAAGCATTTTAAAACATATAATGTAATAACAAGTACTTTGTTAATTTTTGGAATCTGATTACATAATCCAGATTACATGTAATCAGTTACTACCCAGCACTGGTCACTGCTAATGGTAAACTCCATTTTGAGGTGTGTTTATTGTGACACAGCTACAAAGGTCTTTGCTTTGTCAGCACTGACTAAATAACTGAGTATGAGAATTATGTTGCCTTGGCGAGATACATTTGAATGAAATAAGATTCATGGCCCTTTGCTCTTTGTGTTATGTGCATATGTCATATAGACCCCACGACCAGCGTGGAGATATGGAAAGAATCGCCCGAGGGCTTGGTCAAAGAGGGGGACACAGTGGAGATCCGTTGTCAAGGCGATGGGAACCCCCCAGCACCCATCATTTTCAACCAAGAACAAGTGAGAATAGTCTCTTTTTTCTCTTTTATTTGGACCCGTTTTTTCTGAATGGGAGGCTGTAAAGCAATGAGAAGAAGCGGACATAGTAGACGTCTGGCCCAGACAATGTGCTTGATATGCACAGAGTGAACAGTACCATAACTGACTTGCAGCTTTAAGTATGTGTTTAATATGCATTTGCTTTAATGACAACATGACAAAATGACTTTACAACAGTGGTTCTCAAATGTTGCAGATGGCAGACCACTTCAGTAAAGCAAAAACTGCAAATCTGAGGAGAAGTACCAACTACCTCAAATAAATACCTGAAGTTTAAAAATATTCTTGTCTCTGCACTGGGTGTCCAAACTCGGTCCTGGAGGGCCGGTGTCCTGCAGAGTTTAGCTCCAACCCTAATTAAACACACCTGAACCAGCTAAACAAGCTCTTACTATGCATACTAGAAACTTCCAGGCAGGTGTGTTGAGGAAAGTTGTAGCTAAACGCTGCAGGACACCTGCCCTCCAGGACCGAGTTTGGACAGCCATGGTTCTATTGCCACTCTATGCTTAAAAAGGGCCAGTCTGTAAATTGGGCCAAATTGCGAGTTTATTTTATTGAAATCAATGAACTGTACCTTTTAGCTAAAGAACTTTCTGATCAGGGCTGCGTTTCCCAAAAGCTTCGTAAGCCTAAGAATTTCGTAAAAACGATCGTACGACTGATCGTTATATTACGGTCTGTTTCCCAAAAGCATCGTAACTTAAGTAGCACTTGAAAATTATCGTAGATCTACGAGTGCTCTGGAGTAATCGTAAAGCCTTAAGTGCATCATAAGAAGACAGATTTATGCGGTCACCTGCAGGACAACCGGCAGATTACACCTTTAACTTTATTCAAGTGCAATATGATTATAATATAAGGATATGATTGTACTTTATTGTACACTTTATTACTCTTTTTTTTATTAATTTATAAATGAAATAATTAAAAAGGGCAGAAAAAATAGAAATACACACCTAAATTAAATGACTGAACAAAATAAATAAATAAATAAAAGAGTAATGTAGGAATATGCTTCAAAGATGGGGAAAAAATATGTCAATGACTTGCTGACGTGCACAGCCATGTACTGGACCCGGAAAATACAGTTTTCTCTCTCTCTCTATAAAGGGTATATTTATATATATATTATTTATATACGATAATATAATATTGTATTATAGTATTATATCGAGTTGTCTGGACCGCAGCATTAGGTTAACATTTCAATAAACGAGTGTGTACTACAATTACGAGCCATTCTATAAGGTGACATTTCAGCATTTGACAAACAGGTAGCGACTCCTAAGTAGCACTTAAGCACGTGCGATTGCGTTAAGTGCATTTTTAGGAAATGCACGTGAAACAATAACAACGATCGTAAAATGACTCGTAGAAAACACTCTTAAGCTCTAAGATCCTCGTTATAGGACACGCAGCCCAGACTGTTTGCTATAAACAAATTGGACTGAAAACCATAAAAGCGCGTAACATAAATGTAGGGTTCAATTATGTACATTTTTGAAGTGAGCAACAGTAATTAAAGCTAATTAGTCCGGAATAATATAAAACAATTATAAGGTAATATTTGTCTAGCTGAGGAATCCATCAAAGAAGCAATGGTAGGCTTTTTGGATAATACATTAGATAGTATAATATATAAAATTTATATAGTTTTATGAAGGGTAGTGTATTTTAGTATATTTATATATATAATTTGTTAAATTTATTTGCTTTGTGTTTTATTTCAGAGTTGCCAAGGTAACATTTCTAATTATTGGTTTTTAGTTTTAAGTTTGCGTTGTCATGTAATAGTTCATTGTATTTATTTCAGCTGTATTTCGTTAACAAAAAAAGTTTGGTTTAGGTTTTTTTTTAGTTAACAATAACAACACTGGTAAAGGATATCAAGTGGTCCACAGACCACAGTTAAAAAACACTGCTGAAGAATGACTGCTAGACTTTACTCAGACTTTATTGAAAAAACATAAAGGGATTGTATCATTTTTTTTTTTCATGTTACTCACTGTATAATATTACTTGTGGTCTATGGATGAATGTATAATAGACATTTACGCTCTTCTGTGTGTCCTGCTCATAACAGTCAGATGTGGAGCTGGATTCCTCTCAGGGGTTGCTGGTTCTGAAGGAAGTGTCTCGTGCAGATAGCGGTGTGTATGAATGTCACTCTCTGGATGTGGATGCTGTGAACCATGATGAGGTGTTAGACACCCTACAGCTCTCTGTGCACTGTGAGTTCAACTTCCAGCTTCTCAAGTTTTCACACACAGTAACACCAGCATAATCGAATCATCTATCAGTATTGTTGCCAAATTTGTTGACACTTAATAATGTTGAATAATTAACATTTTCTCTACCATTCAAGATAAGATTTTTATATTAAAGGGGTCATATGATGCTGCTAAAAAGAACATTATTTGGTGTATTTGGTGTAAGGAAATGTGTTTATGCGATTTAAGGTAAAAAAAACACATTATTTTACACATACTATACATTATTGTTTCTCCTATATGCCCCGCCTTTCTGAAATGCGTCGATTTTTACAAAACTCATCGTTCTGAAAAAGCGAGGTGTGCTCTGATTGGCCAGCTATCCAGTGCGTTGTGATTGGCCGAATACCTCAAGCGTGTGACGGAAATGTTATACCCTTTACCATACTGTGATGCCCTGTCAGGCCGGAGCGACGAGACAAAAACATTAAAACCCATTATCTTTTTCTCAAAACGAGGATTTGTTGATCCAGTGGGGACATAATTACTGATTATATGACCTATACTGTCTTTTTACGCGTTGCATCACGTCCCGTAAACATCAAACCATGTCTGCATTTGTGATCTGAGAATGACAAACAACAAGTGCTACTCTACACTGCTCAAAACTTACGTTTGAATCATCAGTGGCAAATTCTTTAAATATGAAAACGTACTTACAGTCTGTGAGTCAGAACAGCCGGCATTGTAGTCTACTTTTCCAGGATCAGGAAACAGTCCTCCATAAAATGCGCTGGACACATCAGAATATTTTATTGATTTCTAGTCGTGTCCTCTTTTGGCCAAACAAAGTAGTTTCGCTTTCAACGAAGCACACAGCGTCTTCACGAAATAGCTGCAGCGTCAACAATACTACAGCAAAACTAAAAGTTACGCCTTCTTTCTTTGAGTGAACATTTTGGGCGGCGTTATGCAAATCTTCCCACATAGTGACGTAGACATGTGGGGGCGTGTTAGAACGAGGCATTTTAGGAAGGCGTGGTCGACTCTTAACTTTTATAAAGAATATCTCTTTGGGTTTGAGACTTTAGTCTTTGCTTTAGGGATCTTATCTATGCACGAAAAGCTTGTAACACTCCAAAGAGAAAAGGAAAACTTGAAATAACATCAGATGACCCCTTTAATACTTTTTTTTTAGCAAGGGTGCATTGAAATTATCAAAAATGACACTAATAAAATTTATAGTGTTACAAAAGATTTCTAATTCAAATGAATGCTGCTCTTTTGAAACTGTCTTTAGCCATCAAAGAATCTTGAAAAATAAAATGCATCACGGTTTCACAAAAATAATGGGCAGCACAACTTTGATTATTGATAATAACAAGAAATGTTTCTTAAGCACCAAATCAGCATATAAGAAATGGATTTCTGAAGGATCATGTGAGACTGGAGTAATGATGCTGAAATTTGAGGAATAAATGACATTTTAAAATCTATTAAAATAGAAAAAATATTTTAAATTGTAATAACATTTCACAATATAACTTTTAAATGCAGCTTAGGAGGCATAATAGCAGTCTTTACAAAAACAACATTTTTCAAACATCTTACAGAGCCAAAATTTTATTTATTAATTTTACAGATACTTTTGACCAAAGTGATTTAAATGACAAACAAATGACAAAAATAATTTAACATAAAGGAGCCAACATTATTAGCAGTATGAGTTACACCCTTTATTGAAAAATAAAACTTCCCTAGGTTTACTAGGCCTCAATTCTTCCACATTTTCTATTTATGTTGCAAAATACATTCATTTGTTTTAATTCTATTATTTCATTAATCATTTTAATTAAAAAAGTGATATTTTTAAGTTAAAAGTTAAATTTTGCTGGAGCAATATGAAAGCATTACTTTACCCCAAATGAACAATTCTGTCATCATTTATTCACCCTCATTAAATGAAGCTGATATAATTCAAGTAACGCTCACAACAAGGCTTTTACTCTGAATCACTGACCGTTCACATATATGTGTGTGTGCTCAGATCTGGACCCAGCTGTGGTGGTGCCCAAAGACTCTGAGGTCATGCTGAAAGGAGAGAGTCTGACAGCCACCTGCAATGCCCTGTCGTCTTTAGAGACGTCTACTGTGTGGTTTAAGGTAACGCTGCAGTGTGATTCACTTACCTTTCAGCACTCTAGACACGTTCATTTGGTCTCCCACATTCCGTTTAGAGCCTCGTTTTACTCCGCCCGTTCTTCACTAAATTTGTTTGCACACATTTGTTTGTGTATAGGATGGGATTGAGGTTGGAAGGGGACACTTAATCCAGCTGCAGGATGCCACGTTTGACACATCTGGACAGTATGACTGTGAGGTGACTGTACCGTCTCTTCCAGGCCTGCTGACCAGCGGTTCTGTCCATATTATCGTACAGGGTGAGGAAGAGCTCATCAAGTGATTTAAACTGCTGAAACTCACCAAAAGAGCTTTATATTTAGTTTTAGTATTTCTAAAATAGTTGCTGGATCTGTTCCTCCAGGCGCCCCTCAGATGAAGGATGCGGAGAGGGAGATTGAGCTGACGGAGAAAGTCGGGGGTTGGGTGAATTTGAGCTGTGAGGTGGGAGGTTACCCTAGACCCGCCATCACCTGGAGCATCACTGGCAGTCAGGTAACACAGATTTCCTCTCAGTGCTCTGCTCATGTTACACTGAGCTGTGGATTGACGCTTTTGTCTTGTTTATGTATTTGTGTGTGTGTGTTGTAGTCTCAGAGCTGGCGTGAGGTGGTTAAAAGAGAGACGGAGGATCAAGTCCACAGCGTTGTGATGCTTAAAGTTACCACTGACATGGTTGCTGTCTGCAATTCAACAAATGACTTTGGAATAGAGACCAAGACTTACAGCATCAGGAGCAGTACGTGTTAATGTTCCTTATTTACACTGAAAATCAGGGCACATCCAGTTGATTATTAAACATTTTAGAATAATAATAATTATTAATAATGATTAATCACTGTTATTAATCATGACCATGTTGATTTCATATTTAATATATTTGATTATTAATGTTAAATATGACACTTAAATATAATGGACTAAATGTATTATAATAACAAACATTTATTTAGGAACATTCCTTTTAATATAAATGTAATATCTATGCTTAGATTATTGTTTTTTTTTTTTTACATATTTTATCTAAATTTTCCTATGTATAAAATTTTGTTTTATTAATTTATAAAATGTATAAGTACACTATTGTGCAAGTTTTGAGTTGGTCAATTTTTTTATGTTATTGAAAGACGTCACTTATGTTCACCAAGGCTGCATTTACTTGATCGTAAAAGCAGTAATTTTGTGAAATATTATTACAGTTTAAAAGAACATTGTTCTATTTGAAGATATTTTAAATGTAATTTATTCCTGTAAATAAGCTGATTTTTCAGTAGCAATTACTCCATTCTTCAGTGTCACATGATCCTTCATGTGATATGTAATTTGGTGCGCAATAAAACATATATTTTCATTAAAAAGGTTAAAGGGGTCATATGACGTTGCTTAAAAGAACATTATTGTGTATTTGGTGTAATGAAAGGGGTTATGCGGTTAAGTTTCAAAAAACAATGTTTTTACACATAAGGTGTACATTATTTTCTCCTCATGCACCGCTTTCGAAAACGCTTAGATTGACAAAGATCATCATTCTGAACAAAGCGAGTTGTGCTTCTGATGCGACAGCTATCCAGATGCGTCGCGATTTATGTTTTGTTGGCTTGCCCAATACCCAAGCGTGTGACGGAAAGGTTACGACCCTTAACAGACTGTGATGCTGTGCTGGAGCGATGAGACAAAAACAGTAAACCCATTATAAACGAGGCATTGTTGCATCCAATGGGGACATAATTACTGATTATAATGACTTATACTGTCTTTTACGCGTTGCGTTGCGTATCGCGCCGCGTAAACATAAAACCATGTCTGCATTTGTGATCGGAGAAACGACAAACAACAAGCTCTACTCTACACTGCTCAAAACTCGCGTTTGAATCGTCAGTGGCAAATTCTTTATTTATAAAAACGTACTTACAGTCTGTGAGTCAGAAGCGCCAGACTGTCCTTGCAAAGTTGGAACTGCCCCACTTTATAGAAACAGACACTGGTATTGTATGCTACTCTCACAGGAAACAGTCCTCGTCCTCCATAAAATGCGTTGCACACACACGGATATTTGGTTGAACTGTTCTGGAACAGTGTTGTAAATACAACTTAACCACTGATTTCTAGTTGTGTCCTCTTTTGGAAGACCAAACAAAGTAGTTTAGCTTTCACAACGAAACACACAGCGTCTCCACGACATGGCGGCGGCAGCAACAATAGTACAGCGAGAATCAAAGTTATGCCTTCTTTCTTTGCGTGAACATTTGGGTGGCGTTATGCAAATCTTCCCACATCGTGACGTAGACATGTGGGGGCGTGTTAGAATGAGCCGTTTTAGGTAGGTGTGGTTGACTCAACTTTTATAAAGAATATCTTTGGATTTGAGACTTTAGTCTTTGCAACTTTACAGATCTTCTTTATGCACCAAGAGCTTGTAACACTCCAAAGAGAAAGGAAAAATTAAAATCGCATCATATGACCCCTTTAAAACCAGTTGAGCTGTTTAATATTTTAACATACTTTTGTAATGTTATAAATGTCTTTACTTTCAAAACATCTCCTCATCAGATTTATAATGTATTTTAACAAGTCATTTTTTTTCAAACTTTAGATGAGGCACGGTGTCAGAGGGAATAGGAATGTTTGATTTCTTGATATATTGGTGTTTGAAAAAAGTGTAATGTTGTCTGTTGTTTTCTCCCAGTTCCATTCTCCCAGACTCCAACAGCTAGAAAAACCTCAGGTAACTCCCCCCCCCCCCCCCCCCTCTTCTGTCGGTCTATAGGTCTGTTAGAAAGGATCGTATGCTTTAAATCAACACCCAGTCCATTTCATCACTGCAAAATCCAACCCTAACAAACAATGAAAGATCATCTAATGTACTTGAATAATTCATAGATTTTATATGGCAAAGCCTCCGCATCAGCTCGGTTAGCCTGGCTCTTCATGTCGGCCTCTGGGCATATTTAAAATTCTGTGTGAAGAGAAGTCATAGAGAAGAAAAAAAAGCAAGCAAAAATTGAAGCAGACATTACTTCAGATAGCAGGGGCAGATCCAGTGCTGAATGTTTTCCAAGATGAATGTATAATTAGTTCAATGTGAATATTTTAACAAATGTTTTGAAGTGCTGGGCTGCAACTGAGACTGTTAAACTATTATGGTGAAGATTGTGGTGGCGGCCTGCTGTTTTACTGAGTAGATTTAACCCATAAAATTCATTCCCAGACAATTGCTTCTTGTCTCTCTGTTTATTTATAACATTTGATGACGCTTCCTCTGAATGGCACTCCTTAATTTTCTTTATTTGACTTTGAGGAATTTGAGTCTCTTATTCCATTTGACTAATTATATGTTTCATACCAAATTCATCTCATTTATAAGGACCTGTGTCCTTGTCATGTGGCACATGTTTTGAATACAAATGATGCAGCCATTGTTAAAAAAGTGCAGTGTAATGTGTCCTTTAGTGCTCCTTTCATGATCTAGTAGGGTATTTCGCATTTGTAATTAGCTTGAAAGCCCATTTATTGCATTTCAGCATGAATTTATTGTGTCTTGTTGAAATAGCACTAGTTCGTTGGTTATTATTATATATCAGTCAGTCATACTAATGTTGGCATCTGTTGTTCTCTCTCTCTCCAGCTGATAATAGTGGAGTGATTATTGTGGTGATCATTGTCAGCATCCTGTTGCTGGCCATCCTGGGCAGTGTCTTTTACTTCCTGTATAAAAAGGGCAAGTTACTCTGTGGACGCTCAGGCAAGCAAGAAATGTATGTAATACTTTTTCCCTTCTATCCAGTTTTTTAGTAAACATTAGTACAGGGGTTGTGAGGAAGTGCTAGGGGATCTGTGGGAAAGTTGAAAGAAAAACTGTATTAAAAAATGTAAAAAATAAGATAACAACAAAAAAAAAACATTAAATAAATCAATCAATCATTTGAAGAAAATAATTTTAAACTTATTAACAAAAAATAACAAAAAAAAAATTAATAAATAGTTTCAGTACGGTTACTTATGTATATAGTACCATGGTTATTATACTGGGTTTGCAATGGTATCCTGTAGTACAACATGCTATCTGCATATTAAGTACCAGTCAAAAGTTTGGGCATCTCTATTATTGTGTCAGGAAAATATTGAATAATATGAAAACTTCAATTCAAATTTTAATGTAGCATGTTACAGTCAAGTTCAGTTTATAGTAGGTGTCATGAACTAAAAGATTTTTTTTTAAGGTTCAAATGTTATTTACTAAAAATATACTTGGTCATTATCTTCATGTATCGTACAATAATATAATGGTATTTTTTATAACTTAAAATAATAAATAGTATTGGTATACACTAGATTCAAAGTTGGGGAGCACGTTTTTAAATATATAGTTTTTAATTCTAATATGGAAATATAATAAAATAGTATAATTGTGCTTATTTTCAAATATTTTAAAACATAATTTATTCTTGTGATCCAAAACAGCCATTACTCCAGTCTTAATCCAGTCACAGGATCCTTCAGGAATCACTCTAATAAGCTGATTTGCTGCTCAAGAAAGATTTCTGATTATTATTAATGTTGAAAACATTAAACATATTTTCAAGATTTTATAATAAATAATAATAATAATAGAGAAATAGGAATCTAATTGAAAATAATAGAAGTCTTTGTAACATTTTAAATGTTTTTACTGTCACATTTGATCAATTTAATACATTGTTGCTGAATAAAAGTATACATTTAAAAAAAAAATTATAATAATTTTACAGACCTCAAACTTTTGAATGATAGTGTACGTACAAATGAACATTAACCAAGATCAATAAATGCTGTTATTTCATGTTCATGTTACTAATGTTTATAAACAGACCCTATTAAAATAATAATATCATTCTAGAAAAGAAATTCATATGGGTCAATTTATTTGTCTGCAGAAATAGGCATTTGAAGATCAAACGGTTTTTACAATCATGAGAAACAAATTTTGTCAGTTGTGTCCAAACTTTTGATTCACTTCTTGTAGGGATTTTGACAAAACTTTCTAACAGCAAATTGCATATGCAATATATAATTCAGTTCAGAAGTACAGAAAAACATCTATGCAGCCAAATGTTGCAGTGTGGTGTATCGGTGTGTTAATCTCTACAGCATGAATGCCTACAGCACCAAGGAGAAGACTAACAAAGAGGACATCGTCGTAGAGATGAAGGCAAAAAAGATGGAGGAGTCCGTGCTGTTGAAGGGCGTCAATGGGGAAAAGAAAACTCCCAATGACCAGGTAACCATATGTGCTTGACTCTTGTTACCATGATGAGATGACCTGAGGAACATCTCTTTAACTTTATTATGTGGCGCTTTTTCCTGGAATAAAGAGCAGTGCCTTAAGCTCATAAGTGAAGACTTGTGGGCGACTAAAGATGGCGTCTGTACCTCCCTCCTGACCCAACAATCAAGTCTTAAGAGCTGGAGGACCTCTTGTGGAGCAGCCACCTCCTCTGGATAAAGTGGACTGTACTTTTGTATCTCGTGTGTGAGCAGCAGTATCCATGCTTGGATAAATGGGACGTAAGCGATAAAGGAAGATTGCTCTCTGTTTTCTACTGTTCTCCATTGTTTTTCTTCAACCATCGACCAATTTCAAGATCACGAGCTTCATCCATTAAACACAAGCAAAATGAATTACGGAGTAAAAATATTCTTACACCCTGTCTACATCTAATGTGAGCACCACGTTGCATCAAAAACCAACAGAGTGCTGCAGGGATGACATGTTTTTGTAGGCCAAAGTCTGGAAACGATTTAGCTTTTCCATCATTCTGAAGTCGATGGTTTTTTTGAATGGGTTTTTGGTTAATTCTCTGAAATAAGGTCTCTGGTTAATACAAGCTCAGGCTATTTTGACGGTTTATTCTATGACATAAAATACAGAAACCCAAAAGTTAATGGAAAAATCCTGTTGGGTTTTGGTCAAGGAAACCAGGGGGGTGCTTACTTCCGAGTTGCCCTACAAAAATATGTCATCATCACCTCAAGCACAAATGAACGCATTGATTAATGTGACTATTTACATAAAAATGTTTTTTCAAATGAATTCATTCTGCTTGTTTCACAAATGAGGCTTGATGTCCTTTTTAGACCACAAAAATGTATATACTGTATTATAAATATGTCTTGCGATTGATCCTACTTGTGACCTTATTGGTTCCAGATGTGCTTTTCTAAGCTCTGTTCAGATTTTTCTTTTCGTTTTTTAAGTCCTTGCATAATGCAGCAGAAAGCATCTACAAACAGCGAAAAAGTTGATTTTGTTTTAAACGTACAGAACATTTAGTCGTCTCCTGATATTCCAGTAAATCCCAATGGACCAAATAATAAATGTAAGTTCAGTTTGAAAGGCTGTTCATTAAAAAACCCACGTAAAGACATTGAGAATAACAGATGTGTAGTCTTCATAAACACACAGCCCTTCATAATATTAAGAAACCCAGTGCAACCTGGATGACCGAATAAACATGACCCCAGCATAATACTGAGCTGACACTTAATAGTGTGTGTACGGTCCAACTCAAACTACTGCAGAGCTCGTGTACTGTTTGTAAATAGTCGTAGGGAAGGAAATTGTAGCTCTTTGTGTTTTGAGCTCCCTCTGTTTCTGCCTCAACTGCAGTGCCTGCGGAAATGTGTCTTCATTTCACGTCAATGTTAGTTACACTGAAACCTTTGTGTTGTCTTGTTTGTTTTGCGCATGACTTTGTATTTGGTGAAGGGAAAGTTTTGTTGTTTTCATAAATGCCGTGAATAATAATACTTTTTAGAAAGAGAAGCAGTACGTTTTAGCCTGAAAACCGATGGCTCCTTTGTTTGCTCTCAGTTTTTCAGTTACTTTTTCAGATTTTGAAAAGCTCGTTTTTGAGGCCTGTCATTCGTTCATTAATGGGATTTGTTCTAATGTACAGACTTGTTTCATGTTCTTGAATGTGGCTTTGGCTTTTACTTTTGTTCAATAACGACGTGACACGTTATCTACATCAGCTTGAGGAAGCTGAACCCTAATAACTTCAGGACTGTTGTTAAAACACTAAACCGCACTTGGACAATTCATATTTAATTATAGCTCTGCTTATGCATTCTTCTAGACTCATGTTGTGTTATGCTTAAATTCCATCGAAAAAGCTATAAAAAAAATAAAAAAAAGTTGGCTGATTTTGTCTATTTTTGTGTTCAGCTTATTTTCCTTTACAAGTCATGTTCAGTTCACAACCTTTTGTGTTTATTGAAGTGAAACAGAGACACAGGCACCTTTTTTTCTTTTTCGTAGTTTAACAATCTTTCCATTGTCTAAATATTAGTGCGAGCCATTTGAGACTGTCAGAACACTGTTGAACCTCTGCATACTACACTGGCACCTTTCCCCTGCTTGTCCTCGTGAGCAAATTATGTTGTAATAGCGCAAACTATCATTCTCATTGTAGATTGTTCACAAACACAGTTACGCAATGTGTTATGTTTGATTTCACTTATGGTTGTAAATTAAGTACTTGTGGTTTGATGCTTGCATTTTTTATATAATTTTTGGCCAAAAAATAAAGATATGTTACATTCAGTGTTTCTCTCAAATTCTTGGAAAGCTTCACTTTTGTTTCATTCTCAATGCAGGTCTTTCCTCCAGGTGTCCAGTTGTGTTTCCTCTGGCAGATCTGAATCCAGAAGCGCAGAAGAGTGTTTTTACAGAGTCTCTGTCTGCTGAAGTGAAGCATCCGGCAGCACTGATGACAATATCTGCTGATCCAAGCTGGTTTTATTTAAATCACAGTTTCCATGATATCTTTTATTGAGATGTGTACTTGCGAAGGGCACATTTGCATTTGTCATTCAGTTTCACTGAACATATTGTTCTTAATTACCGTGTTATTCTGAGTTTTAATTCCATAGTGCTAAAGTTAAAGAAATTCACCAGACACATAATTATTATAATCAAATGAGAAAACTCGAGTCATTCTTTGCTTATGACAATAATCAGAAACCAAAGTCAGACGTGACCAAAGTCATGAAATTAAGCATTAGCGTTAGTTCTGGCAGGTCACGTGAGTCAAGCTTGCATCAGCTGATTCTCAGCTGATCACATCTACCTATAGGAATACGACACCGATCGCAGCATTCCTATATAAGCTCTATTCAGTATTATTCAGCAGCTTTTCAGCTTGCTCAGGAGCAAATGACCCTCCTCCATCCCCAGCTCCTCCTTTCGCCTCAGTCAGGACTTGGCTTTCTGATATTCCTTGCTAATCAGACTCCTTTATCTTGAATAAAGTGTTACACTTAAATATCAAGTACATTAATGATATCTGCCTTGTTCTGTTCTGTTAACCCTAGGGGGGTTATTATTGCTGCTCTCCCTGCTCATTCATGACAGGCTGCATGGATGGGCAGGGAGTTTTTTGCCCAGAACAGAACCATACCGCCAAACCAAACATTATGCTAAGTATCTATCATTTTGACGATAGTGGTCCTGACAGAAATATATTCAATCCAACCTATATAGTTTCCAGACTCACTCTCTACTCAGTTAAAACTGATAAATGTAGAGGAAGGCTGCCCTCTACAGTTCACTAAAATCACACTCAGGACTCAAGCTGCCCTGAATCAGGATTTATTTGTACTGACAGGAGTCAGGCATTATCGACCTGATCTCAAAGAGACATTCGTGCATGTGGATCACTTCTGTTTCTGCTCAGTCCCTTTTAAACTCTTTAACTTTAAATATATATTCGCATGTTGCCATTTAAGGAATTGTTTATTTAAAAGGGTTTTAGCAGAAATTCAGGCTTTCAGAATTATGCTCTGGTCAAGCCCACTTAAACTTCATTAATTCTAGCTTGATTGTTTACATTATTGCAAGATAATTAACAGGATACTAAACCGGATGGAATCAAGACATTGAGAGGATTGACAGTTATACTGTAGCTTACATGGGTGATACAAACCAACACCACAAAACATCCCACAATTCATCAAATTCAGTGCTTATATTTAATAATGTTTGGCCTGCTGAACAAAAAAGTAAATAAATAAAATTGTCACATCCTTGGTGATGAAATTAAGGAACAGGTTTTTAATTAAATTGTGTCATCATTAACTATAAAATTTGTTGTAATTCTGTTGCTGTTTTCAGTGACTTTCTTAAAACTTGTTGATATTTTATTCTTTTTCTCTTCTGTTTTATTTTGTTTCTTCGATGCAGGGTCTCTTGTATGGTTACAGTGGCGCACCTATGTTGTTTTGGCCCTTTAACAACCCATACATAACCATACGTACATTTGTGCTTTAATCTGATGAGTCGAGGCGTCGAAGATTATATGTGCGTCCAAAGCCTGGACTCTCGTCTCCATTTTATTTGATTTTCTTAATTGTGTACACTGTTTATATGTCTACATGTCATGTCACAGTGTAATTAATGTCATACCAGTTTTAGAGCCGTACACTACCCATGATGCCTCATGGCACAACTCGGCTCTTATATTGTATCGTAGTAGGCGATTCTGTCTATAAATGTGAGGACTGGAGAATTTAAATCGAGTTCCGATCAGCCAGTGTAATAGTTACAATTGTGGTCAGTTGTGTTTTAAGTTCCATATTAAGCAAGCAAATATATAATAGTTAGCTGTTGTGACGTCACCACTGAATTTGGCTATCTACGTTCTGCCATGGTCCTCTTGTTTGCCGGTGTTTAATTTTGATCTTGCGCCTTGCCCAATCAGTAATAGTGAAGCTCATTATTTGACTGGATTGGGGGGTTAATGCTTTCGCGAGGCTCATGCCACTACCTCCTGGCCTTCTTTTGTGTACACCATTCTCAGGGACCACTCTTCTAAGGCCTTCTTAAGAGGGACTGATCTGTTGGCGCACAGGTGATGCACCGCTGCATGTCCGTGGCTTAAGTCACTAATCGCGTCTGTCAACGAAGGCTACACAACCCAAAACCACACTCTCGCGCGCCTTCAAACATGGCTACCGTTATTCTAGGCCTATCGCAAACTCACAACACCTTGTCATGTTTTTATTTTACCTCCCTGTTTTTTTTTTCTTTTTTCTTTTTACCTTGAAAGTCTTCAGTTTCAAACTCATTTTATGATGGCCTATCGACTTCTAGAAATTTCTCCAAACTCGGTCCATGGAGGGCGGTGTCTGCCAGAGTTTACTTTATGCCGAGTTCACTCTGCACGATTTTAGCCCGATTTTTCACTCGCCGACAGGTTTTGCAAAATCGCCGACAAATGCCCGAAATCGGAGGCAAATCGGTGCTCGTTCACACGAGTGACAATCACACAGTGTGAATTATCAAAGACGCGATCTGAGAGAATCGCCGACTCGTCACCGACACCCGTGAAATATTTGGCATGCTAAATATCTGGAGATGTCGGCGATTCACAATCACGCAGTGTACAATGATTTCTGACTGAAAAACACATAGGCGATGACCTACAGCCAATGAGAGAACAAGATACAGGGCAGAGGGAAGTTCGAGGAGGAATTATATGAAACATAGTTTGCGGACCAGTGTTGCCAAATCTGCGATTGCCGCCGGTTGTTTTTTATGTCAGCAGGTTGAAGCGACCCCAATAATGTGATATTTAGGCCCTGGAATGTGAATTGTACCAGGAGAACCCGCCAAAAAAAAAAAAAAAAAAAAAAAAAAAAAAAAAACAAAAAAAAAAAAAAAAAAAAAAAAAAAAAAAAAAAATAAAAAAAAAAAAAAAAAAAAAATATTTACCCCCGAACGCGATTTTTACTGGGGGACCCCCTCAAAAGCAATTGGGCTATTTTCAGGTTAGTTTTGAGTAGTAATTGGGCGGGTTTCGTAGCGAAAACCTGGCAACCCTGCACCAGACAGAGCTGTCGGCGATTCTTCCTATTGTAAAGTCATGCAGTGTGTAACCTCCTGTCGCTGATACATCGTGCAGTGTGAACACAGCAACAACTGAATGCTACCCCAGATAGTCGTTCAGTGTGAAACCAACAGTGATGCGACATCTTTGAAAATCGTGCAGTGTGAACTCGGTATAACTTGCCTCAACACACCTGCCTGGAAGTTTCTAGTATACCAAGTAAACAGCTTGATTAGCTGGTTCAGGTGTGTCTGATTAGCGTTGGAGCTAAACTCTGCAGGACTGAGTTTGGAGACCTCTGCTCTACACCTACTAATACTAGGGGGCTAATAATCTGGTGGGGGGTCAGGATTCGGCTCAACACCTGGACGTACAATATTCGTCATTTTGTCATTGTCATGTGACCTTTCAACATCAGTTGCATCACGGCACACTGTGGCTGCATCCGAAATCCCATGTTATACTCTCTTGAGGTACTTTTTGAAGAAGTAATTACTTTGTGACTGCAAAAGTAGGTTCTATAAGCCTATAGTATGAATGTAATCTGGACGTACTATACAGTATGTTGTCATTGTCACATGACCTGTCAGCATCAGTTGCGTCACTTCACTGCCATTTGGTGTGCTCTGCTTTGAAGCGTGCTGTGCAGACCTATCGATGTATGACGTCAAAGTAATGCGAGAGCTATGGAGAACAGATGGCTGCATTCAATATTGCATACTTCCCTGCTATATAGTAAGCGAAAAACAGTATGTGACAAAAGAAGTATGTCGAATGGGTTCATCTATCCACCGTAATTACGACAGTGATATACTCTATTTACAACAGTAAATACCACTCATTTTACTGTAGGGGGCGCCAAAGTCACAAAAATACACAGAACTACATGCAGTTGCTTTAACATCCATGGAACCTTTCCATCACACAAAAGGTTCTATATAGCGGAAAAGGCTTTTTAGATTATCAAAATGTTCTTTACACTAAGAAAAACATGGTTCTTTTAAAAAACGGATCACTTAAAGGTTCTTTAGAGAACCATAAAATGGCTTGGCTGCAAAAACTCCCTTTTGAATCCTCTATTTTTCTAAACCTTTATGTATGTCATCACTTTTTTTCAAATTCCACAAACTGTTTTTTTTTTCTACTAGCAGTAATGTATCCCTGTCTCATTGGCATGTACTGTGACTATCACACTAATCCTGTGTCTTATAAGTAACGACCTTCAGGCACCTGATACTAAGAGGTTGCACAATACTTCCCTTTTTGGCACAATTCCCAATTCCCTCCTTACTACAGTACAGCTTGAATGAAATTAAAGTGAGGGCACAAATCGCCCCACTGTTAGGTCATAGGATGGGCAGATGAATGGCCTCCATGTAGTGTGGAATTTATCTGGGGGTATATTGGGAGTGAAGAGTCTAATCTCATAAGAGGCTAAAGCCGCTTGAGGCTGCATAGAGAAAAGGAAGTGAGCGATCGGAAGCATTGTAGCTTTACGCCGTGATTGTGTCTGTCGTGTCACACCACTTTCAGGAATTTTCTGTCGGAGATGTCACATGCATGGATGTCCTGACATGACGCTGCAATGCACTGAGAATGCACTGGGTTGAGGAGAAGCCTGGAGCTACCTCATGGATTTACCGGGATGTTTAGGTCCATACACATGAGTTGTATCTGAGGTTTGTAAATTTGTTTTTTTGCAAAATGCATTTGAGCAATTAAGTCACTCAACTGAGATGATATTTAGCATTGTTTTCCATTCTTTTTATAACTTATCTCTTATTTAAGGTGTAATATACTGTCAAATTCAAAACTAGAGAAACATTTAGACTAGATACTATTATAGTTCTTATTAATATTTGTAATTAGTATCACAGGTGCATATCAATAAATTAGAATGTCATGGAAAAGTTAATTTATTTCAGTAATTCAACTCAAATTGTGAAACTCGTGTATTAAATAAATTCAATGCACTCAGACTGAAGAAGTTTAAGTCTTTGGTTCTTTTAATTGTGATGATTTTTGCTCACATTTAACAAAAACCCACCAATTCACTATCTCAACAAATTAGAATACTTCATAAGACCAATAAAAAAAAAACATTTTTAGTGAATTGTTGGCCTTCTGGAAAGTATGTTCATTTAATGTACATGTACTCAATACTTGGTAGCGGCTCCTTTTGCTTTAATTACTGCCTCAATTCGGCGTGGCATGGAGGTGATCAGTTTGTGGCACTGCTGAGGTGGTATGGAAGCCCAGGTTTCTTTTACAGTGGCCTTCAGCTCATCTGCATTTTTTGGTCTCTTGTTTCTCATTTTCCTCTTGACAATACCCCATAGATTCTCTATGGGGTTCAGGGCTGGTGAGTTTGCTGGCCAGTCAAGCACACCAACACCATGGTCATTAACCAACTTTTGGTGCTTTTGGCAAAAGGTGCCAAATCCTGCTGGACAATGAAATCAGCATCTTCAAAAAGCTGGTCAGCAGAAGGAAGCATGAAGTGCTCCAAATTGTATTGGTAAACGGGTGCAGTGACGTTGGTTTTCAAAAAACACAATGGACCAACACCAGCAGATGACATTGCACCCCAAATCATCACAGACTGTGGAAACTTAACACTGGACTTCAAGCAACTTGGGCTTTGAGCTTCTCCACCCTTCCTCAAGACTCTAGTACCTTGGTTTCCAAATTAAATACAAACTTGCTCTCATCTGAAAAGAGAAATTTGGACCACTGGGCAACAGTCCAATACTTCTTCTCCTTAGCCCAGGTAAGACGCCTCTGACGTTGTCTGTGGTTCAGGAGTGGCCTAACAAGAGAAATACAACAACTGTAGCCAAATTCCTCGACACGTCTCTGTGTGGTGGCTCTTGATGCCTTGACCCAGCCTCAGTCCATTCCTTGTGAAGTTCACTCATTCTCGAATCGATTTTGCTTGACAATCCTCAAAAGGCTGCTGTTCTCTCAGTTGGTTGTGCATCTTTTTCTTCCACACTTACTTCCACTCAAATTTTGTTAAAGGATTGATCCAGCACTCTGTGAACAGCCGCTCTTGGCAATGAATGTTTGTGCTTACCCTCCTTGTGAAGGGTGTCAATGATTGTCTTATGGACAACTGTCAGATCAGCAGTCTTCCCCATGATTGTGTAGCCTAGTGAACCAAACTGAGAGACCATTTTGAAGGCTCAGGAAACCTTTGCAGGTGTTTTGAGTTGATTAGCTGATTGGAATGTCACCATATTCTAATTTGTTGGTAGGTTTTTGTTAATGTGAGCCAAAATCATCACAATTAAAAGACTTAAACTACTCAGTCTGTGTGCATTGAATTTATTTACTACACGAGTTTCACAATTTGAGTTGAATTACTGAACTAAATTAACTTTTCCACGACATTCTAAATTATTGAGATACACCTGTATGTATGTATATATATATATATAATGCAAAGGAGGAATGGGGATTTGGAAACAGTTGAATATAATAATATGATATATTATATTATATATATATCTATATATATATATATATATAATTTTGTTTTTTTTGGATTATTATTTTCTTGTTTTTTCAGTTGCATTTATTTTATTTCAAGTCTACAGATAATTTTATGGTTGTGTTTTAGTAATATAATAAAACTATGATGCCGCAGAAGAAATGTTAAGATTTGGTTACACAGATCATTTATATCTTATTAACTTTCTATTTGTCTTTAAGTTTTATTATGTCGCTTTGTTATAGCTTTTTTTTTTTTTTTTTAAATTGCACATAGTTGTTTCATTATGTTATTGAGGTATTTTTGGACCATCAAGTTACATGACATATAAAATGAGGGACTGTGGCCTTGGCAATAGTTACATATAAAATCTGTTTTTTTACATTTTTAGTTAAATTATATTTGATTTCAAGTCTCGTTTTTTATGGTTTTAGTTGTAGTTAACTATAAAACCCTGATACCGACAGCAATTTTAAATATTTGCTACACAAGAATTGTGCATATCTTATTAATATGTTTGTCTATTTTGTCTTTCCAGCGCAGAAATGCCTTTGATGATTGTGGAGACGAGCTGCAGCCTGATTGGCTGGTACTTTCTGTATGTGTTGCTGTGTCACTTGAACAGTGCGAGAGATTGTGAGTGGAACTGCAGGCTGGTAACTCTGCTCCACGGCATCCTGATCGTCTGTGTGACTGCTTACATTGGCTTCATTGCTGGGCCATGGCCTTTCACACACCCAGGTAAGTTGTCCTGTTTGGAAAGTTTTAACCCTCTAAAGCCTGACATATGAAATAATAGTTAGAAAACAAAATCAACAGCAACAACAAAACATTTTCTTTTAAATGGAACAGTTTATTGAACCTTTCAAACAAAACAGTAATAAAAAAAGAGAAAAGGTGCACTCAACATTATTTGAGTGTAATATTTTATCAGGCTTATATACTGTATGATAGAGGAATGTGGAGAGGGAAAAACACATAGGTTTAATTTAATTTAAGGCCCAAACTGAATTGATATATGCAATTTGGTGCAGTAAGTGATATTTATATAGCCAAAAAAGTAGAAAGAAACTGACACTAGGTTGTGCTATAATAAGTCAATTTGCATTTGGTCCATAACTTTGTAAACATAAGGGCTAAATTCTTTTTCATGAATCCTTAATTCAGAGTCTACAAAATATACCATTCGCTTGATTTGCATGGAACTTTGCACACATCATCCCCAGACACTCGTGACAAAAAGTTATCAGAAGAATTTTGATTCATTGAAATGTTGCAAAGATGGCATCATGATGGACATTTTTACAAGCTGACCAACATCTGCTGAACGCAATGTTCACGAAAGACAAGACAACAGGACATTCTGAGGATATGCAACAGGTTTCATAATATTCGGCCAATAAGGGGTGCAACAACTGAAAAATCGCCATAACTCAGCTACTGTATTATGATTCATGAAGTTGAAAATTGGTATGCATCTTTTTTTTTGTCGACATCCTAACATATCCTCTAAAAAGACTTTGATACTTCAAAAATCATGGTCACCAGCAGCCAATCAAACCTCTAGAGGCTAATAACAACAAACCTGAATTACCTACCAATACAAAATTGATATATTCATACATCATGGTAGAGCCATAGACTTAGTAGAACGAATATGTGTATCAAATTTTGTGAAAACCGGCCACAAAGTGGCGCTATAATAAGTAACTTTACATTTTAACTAATAACTCAGCAACCAGGTGCAAAAAAAAAAAAAAATCAAAATTCTTCTACTTTCTCAATGCTCAATTTAAGCTTAGATACGAATAATTGAATTAAATGCATAAAACCAGTTTATTTGTAGAATTATGACGCACTGGTGATACAGTTATTCTTGGGGCTATGTTTATTAATATCTTTAGGGCCCCAAGCAGCAAAGGTGCTGGAACCCATTTGCATTTGTACTGATTTTCTTTTGCTTCTTCTGTATTTTTCTGCCATCAAAAATAAATAGGCGCCTGAGACTGTAAATCACAGAGATCCCAAAATCAGCAGGATGGTCCCAAACATGCACCGCTACTTATGTGCACAGACACGCATCTGCCCAACACTAGGTGGCGCTATAATAAACCAATTCGCGTTTTGGTCAATATCTCGGACCAAACTTGGAACCTCTGGAAGTGCTCGGCTCAGTTCATTAATTGTATTCATTTTGAAGTGTTAGAGATGGCAGATGGCAGTAGATTTTTTGTTTGGTTCATGACAGGGACCCCTGAGGCCATTGCAGCTTCAGAAGCAATACATTTTCTTGCAAAATTCCTTATAAATTGTGATATAAATTCTTACAAAATTTCTTATACATTTTCTTATGAATTCTCTCACAAAGTAATTATTATTTACACATCCCCAAGCAAGCAATACCGCCAGATGCAAGTATTGCTGGTTCAAGTCAAGGTGCCAGGCACTACCAGGACTTGCCGGCCCCGCAAAGACATTAAAGCCTAAGTGGAGGGATGGAAAGGCCACTCTTGTCAGGCCACCAGACACAAAAATGGCTGAAGACAGAAAACAGCAGGGTGGCCATGACAGGAGTTGTTTTCTGATGTTCTACATGTCTTACTCCATGACCTGAAACAAAAAAGATACCAGCATGATTTGTCTAAATACACGCTTAGAGCAAAACTGACTGCGTCGAAAAATGTAAAATAAAAATTAAATATGAATAATATTAAAAGGCTAATCCTTGACTAAACTAGTCATAGTCAAGGCATCTTTCTCCAGATTCTCTCTCTGTGTTATCGTGTAACTGTATGAACGCCCAAATCTCGCTGCAGCAGTGATCCTGTGCAAAAACACGATGAGAGTCTTGCATTATATAGCTTGATCACTTCATGGTTCTTTGGATAATCTTAACCTTATATAGATATATAATTATACGATATATTTATTTATAGGGTCTTATTCATTGAAACTATATTTTAAAAAGAAGACATTGGGATGTCCTATAGTATGATGAGAGGGTCCTCACACTTCCCTTCAACTGAACACAAGATCCAGGGGGCCTCTGGAGCATCCCCCACCTTACATTCACTACACCTACACCCGTCGCCACCCATATCCACCCCTAAACCCACCCATCTCCACGCGCCCTAGAATTCGGTGGATTCCAACCACGGCCCCAGTGATCTTGTGTTACGCTTGTGAGGGGCCTACTTAGCCGATGATTGTGGGGCTGCTCGACAATGCTGCTAGTTCGATCTTCTGGGAGAGCAGAGTTATTTGTATATTCAGTGCAGCATGAAGCCCATTCGGTAGTCCCACCAGTGCTCGTCGTTCTACTTAGAGTGATGTAGTATAATCGCCTCTGTCTTTACGTGGTCATTGGATGGGACTATCATCGACACCTCCCTTGTACTCCAGGCATGAAAACACATCTCTCCAGATCCCGGCTCGTTGTGCTACGCTGTAGGGATGTATCGTCTCTTTGACATGGCTTGGGTGTGGTGTGATGTACTCCACACTGTTTGGTGCTCAGTGATGCTGGCCCACCATCACCTGAGGTCCCCCTGGAACTCGGGCTGGTCCTAGGGCTTGGCTGCGAGTCTGGCATTTGAATTGAGACCTGCGCTGTGTCCTTTCGGGCAGTGAGATCAATCCACCCACCCCGCTCCTGCAGCCCTCTGTGGTGCATCCTCAAGCGCATGGGCCCGCTATGTGAGGTTAGCCTGGCCGATTTCAGGTGAACCCTGCTCTTCACGTCTGTCTGTGTTTTCTCGCCTCTGTGAGGATTGGTGTTGGGAGCAGAATGCTGTATTGTGAATTAACCTCTCTGAGCCTCGCTTTAGTGAATGAGTTGCTGGAGTGTCTTTGTACATCTCTGCTGCCCGGATCTTCCACGTGAGAGATTTGCACTTCTTGGGCCGGCAAGAAAAAACTCGTCGCGCCACAATACAGCGCGATGGAAGGAACCAGCTAACATGCTTGGGATAGTCGCCGATGAGAGGGACCATGCGTGAGTTAAAGTCAAGATAGTATCCATCTTTTTCCATGTACCTGGCTTTTAGAACCGACACAGAAAATGGCATTTTTGCTGATATAGCTAGAAATATTTTGTTAATTTAACAGGGTTCCATTTTAATGGATATTTAAAAAACTCACAAAAGGTGACATATATAAAACATACCTAGAAAAATGTAAATCCAGTATAGCTATTCCTGTAATTTCTGACTTTTTCAAATTTTATTAATTACTCTGCAAATTGTCCATGTCATATAAAGATTTTCTTAATTTGAAAATGACTTTTCAAAGACATATGATATTACTAATTTCCACTACATATTAACATATTATTCATTTCCATTGCTTTTCATAACATATTAATAGCCTGTATTATTAATTTCTGTGACATATTAGGATTTTTTTTATTTTCACAACTGTTGCATGGCACACTAAAAATTTTATTTTCATGACCCTCATTTCCGTGACGTATTAAGATTTTTTAATTTCCAAAACATTTTCATGAGATAATAGGATTTTCATTTTCACGACTTTCCCATTTAAAAGTAATTTACATTACTTTTCCATAACATATTAATATATTATTATTTTCCCATGACATATTAAGATTTTTTATTTTAAGGTTTATTAAGATTTCATATTAAGATTTTATTAAATGTCACGACTTTTCTATTAAATATTAAGATATTATTAGTTCTCATGACATTTCCAAAACAAGCAGGACTTCCTCAGACAGAACAGTACAATGGCATTACACTTATATATATATAAAACAGTTGATTATTGCTAGTTACTGGGTTCACAGACATTGAAAATATGATATTCGTCCATTGGTTTGAATGCTTCAATTGCTAATGTTTTAGTTTGTTTTATAGTTCCTACACCAGTAGGAATAAACAGCTAGGTGGCGCAAAAGATTTAAATATGCTCCTTTTGATAACGATTGACAAATAAATCACAGCTTTATTGTATCAGTCTGTCTTTCGTTCCAAAATCTGTTTTTTTTTCTGTATTGCTTTTATTTCTTTTATCTTTGTTTTCGTCATACTTCGGTTATAAAAGATAACTTATCTCTCACGGTTCATAACATATGGCCAGATTTTTTTTTTATTGAATATTACAATACGACGGTTTATGCAGAATATATTTTTGTACATCGAAGTTGCCAATTATTTTCTAATATGCATAAATATTTAAATATTGATCTGCTTCTTCATCAGAATGCATCTTTTTTCAACAATCACTTTGTTTACTCTTTCCAGAATCTGGCTAATCTGTATTAATTTACTGCCTACTAGTTGGTCAGTACTTAACACTTAGTCTACAACACTTGGGAGGCGATATTACTGTTTGCGGAAGGATACTCCAAAAGGTGGTGATGCGTCGCAGGCGTAGGAATCCGGGATGTGATTTTACTGAAAGTCGGGAATTATCAGGATTTTTGTGATTTTTTTTTCTTAATCGTTTTTTAATCTTCGTACAGCGCGAAACTGACACATGTGACAACGCACATGTGTGTGTTTTCTTGACTTGCCTTTGTATAGAGACAGAGTCCTTGGTGTACAGATTTAGTTGGAAAAAGAACGGCTAAAAACTACTGAATTTCGGAAAACATGGAGACAAGAAGGGAAGGACCCGACTAAACCAAAGTTTCCAAACTAATTATTCCAAGAACAGAGGGAATCCGTTCGCGAGAGGAAAATATGTGTTGCACATCCGTCAAGTTTGGATTGTATTTTATTGCCGCGTTGAAACGAAGCTGTTTTGAGCAGAATTCCTGAACTGGGAACTAAACCGCTGCCCCTAGAGCAAACATCAAACGATTTGTATAGTTTTCTCCCGATTTTGGAGTGGAAAATATGGGAATTCTGGAAGTTGGACTAGGTAGGGAAGGGATTACAATGAAAGGTTGAACCGTGCGGATGATGCTTTAATCCATCCGTTGAGTGAATTTTCCCAGATTTCCACACATTGAAGTAGCCAGGATACACATTCTTCTGGAGAAAAAGTCCATTCAGCGTGTAAGGGGCCTGAAAAGGATGTATATTTAGTTTACATACTTACTTTACAGTAGCAGTTCAATTGATGGTGCAGTCAGTATTGCAAATTTGCGGAGTTTTTTTTTTACAGTACAGAAAATTCCGCGTTTTGGATTAGGTTCGTTTTAGGAATGCCGAGCTGGAAGTATTTCAGTGAGAGAAATGAAAGAAACCCGTCGAGACGGACGAAGTAACATTCGGGACTGTAATATGAGCGAAATGCAGCAGGACAGTCTCCTTCATTCGTGAGGCAACATATTAACAAAAGATTGTTTCTCTGGCTTTACTTCCAGCCGTGGTTTGGGATCGACAAAGACGACTGTATCCAGACAGAGGCGAGGGGAAGCCTGTCGGTCGGTGTGGTGGCATTTTAGCTGGGAAAATAATGAAGCTTCTCGGACAGAACAGAAAGCGTTTAGCTCCATTGATCATCTGTGTGTTTGCGTTTAGCATCGATTTCCTTTACTAACTCTTGTGTTCTGTAGGGCTACAGTCAAATGACTTCGGGAACCAACACGGACAATCCGTGGAAATATAAAACATAAGCTTGTTTGTTACATTAAAGAGGAGCCTTTACCCTTCACATCAAGACGGAACGGTCCAAATTTAAAAGTGCCACCAGGCTGTTGTTGTTTATGTTCGTTCTTTTTTTTTCTGATTATTAACTTATTTTGTTTCCAAATACAAAGGTGTTTTACTATGGTAAAATGCTAATTGGATAAGAGCTGAAGAAAACCAAGAAAGGAAAGCCCAATGAGCAGCACACAGTCCACGCTTGCTGAGAGGTAAATGATGACATATAATATTTATTTAACGTTACATGGTTGTGTTTATGATAATGATAGTGACCTGTCTTAGGTTTATGACGCTGTTTATACATATTCAAAACACTATTGTTGAGATTAATCTGGCAGCCTTCAACAAAATATGTGATGGATGCATTACTGTTCATGTGGGAATACACACAGAAAAAATTCACTTACAAAGTGACATGGTTAAGACCATGATGTTTGGACTTGGTATTAGGTAATACCTTCTTATTACTACCTCGGGATGCTATGTAAAAACTTTGGTATGTCGAAACGCTGTCATTCACTACCATAGGTTATATAAAATACCATGGTATTACCATGTGATACTGTAACTTTACCATGGCTCTACTGTCTGTCACAGAACAAGGGTGTTTTCTTAAAGAGCTCAAAAGTTCTCAGAAATGTACTATGGTGCTACCATGTTTTTGGTGCCAGAATCATGGTATTCTTTGAAACACCTTGCATTACCATGTAAATATGATTGTACAAGTATTTTTATTGTAATAATCATTCTGCACCCGTAACAAAGATCAGCAGTTTACGAATGGACTTATGCACAGTGTCTGGGTATGTAATGGCATGTTATGTCACCTGTGAATACATGGTATATATGTGCCACAAATACTGCACTAATAATATCCCATATAGCAGTGGTATCTCAAACATCTGACCCACGAGAACCTCCTTCCTGCCGAGCTATTAGCTCTAAACTCCTAATCAAGACTTCGCTGTCGTCATGTTAATCAATGTACTATCAGGAGATCATTATCGCACAATCACAAAAGGAGTTGAGTTTGATCAGGGTTGGAGGCTAAACTCTATACTCTGCATGTAGCGCATTTGCCCTCTGGGGCAAGATTTGAGGAACCCTGCCATATAGCATGATGGATAACATTATCAGTTTTGTTTGAAGTCGTTCTGTCTGGTCTTTTATGTGTTACGTGCAGTCAAACCTGTTTCTCACAATTTTGTGAAGTTGATAAGAATACTGATAGGTGACCTTATGACCTTGCTGCACAAATGCACTTGGCTATCTTTCAGATAAACTCAATGTATGTGAATCTACACACTTTGTAGCACTGATTTTGTGTGACTGTGTGGTTTGTGTCTGTTGCTTTGTTTTGGCGATGCCTTTTTTGTAGTTATGTTTTTTGGCTATGTCATTTCGTTACTCCATGAATCCGGTAGTGGGGGGCTACTGTGCGATGTGTGTTGATTGCACACACCTGTGTGGCCAGTCTGTCATTCCAGGTATCTCGCTGTGTTCTGCTAATGCTGCTCTTAAGAGCACAGCTGGCCTCGATGTGACTCTCTTGTTGTGGTTTTCCACCTCTTGAATTGTTACCTGTATTACTCGACCTGTAACACACGCTTCAAAGCACAAAACGCTGAAGCATGCTGGGTAAGCTAATGTGTTGTCGTCGGTGTGCGGAGTTACGCCTTGGTGCATGTTGTTTGACACTTCTGTGTTTTCACACCCACTCTTTTTTTGATTATATCCATTGTGCAAATTGCATGAACACATATGAGGTGCACAGCAGGGCTAAAGCTCTCTCAGTTCAAGTGTCAGAGTCTGAGCAGGGTCTAGCAGGTTTTGTTAGGTGATGTTCTGTGAGAGTGAGTAGGAAAGACAGGTCGTCTCCTTCAGAGGCAAGAACAGGTCACCTGCTCTAATGCCGACTTCACACTGCACGATTTTAGCCCCGATTTTTCACTCGCCGACAGGTTTTGCGAAATCGCCAACAAATGCCCGAAATCGGAGGCAAATCGGTGCTCATCCACGCGAGTGACAATCACGCAGTGTGAATTATCAAAGACACGTTCTTGGATAATCGCCGACACGTCTTTTGCGGCACCATCGCGCCCTTGAAATGTTTGGCACGCTAAATATCTGGAGCTGTCGGCGATCCACAATCACGCTGTGCGAAATGAGTTCTGACTGAAAAACACAACGGCGATGACCTACAGCCAATGAGACAACAAGATACAGGGCAGCGGGAAGTTCGGGGAGGAGTTATTTGAAACGTAGTTTGCGGACCAGTGTTGCCAAATCCGCGATTGCCGCCGTGGTTCTTTTTTTTTATGTCCGCAGGTTGAGCGACCGCATAAGTGATCTTTAGGTCCTGGACTCTGAATTTGACCAGATAACCCCGCCACAAAAATGTGGATATTTTTACCCCCAGAAATGCGATTTTTACTGGGGGTGGACCCCCCTCAAAAGCAATTGGGGGGCTTCTTTCAGTCTAGTTTGAGATAATTGGGTGGGTTTTGTGCGAAAACTGGCACTCTGCGCACCGACAGTGCTGTTGGCGATTCTTCCTATTGTAAATTCATGCAGTGTGTAACCTCCTGTCGTCGTTCCATCGTGCAGTGTGAACACCGCAACAACTGAATGCTACCCCAGATAGTCGTTCAGTGTGAAACCAACAGTGATGCGACGTCTTTGAAAATCGTGCAGTGTGAACTCGGCATTAGGTACAGTAGACTAGACATCACCATCTACTATCAGGGTTTCTCAGATAGATGTTTATTTGTGTTACCGGAGACCTATTTATTTTGAAAAGGAACATTCAGATAAGTGTCAGTGTTTCATGTGTAAAGATTCTTCTTAAGGTGATTTGTCTTTGTTCATTGCTGCTGAACCTGTGTATTTTACCTTTTGAATATTTGCAGTAGTTTTATACATTGAACTGGCTACACATAGACTGAAATTCAAAAGTGGAGTATAAGTGGTGTTGTTGGTATATAGTGTGTATTCATAAATAGATGTCTAAACCTACTTGATGAATAGACAGTGACTAAGACGTTCTATCAATGGCTTTTATTTGCTGCAGTGGTACATTGGTTTCCTCCACTGGTCAACTGGACAGTTTTGGCAATGAGTTTAAAAAGCATGTTGGCAATTTTGGATTGAATTATTCTTCAGACTGCTCTTATATTAAAGCTTTTCTCTCCAGTCTCTTCTCTGAAGACGTCTCACCAAAGCAAAGCTCCGCTCTCGTCATTTGTCTGAATAATTGTCCGTCTGGCAGTAATGAGTGAGTCAGAAGCCTTTTTCTTCTGGAAATCTTATATACGTCACCACTTTAATCATAAAGCTTCACAAAAGCATTTTATGTTTTTAAAAATAGTGCAGGTGTGAGAAAGAAACTCATGTTATGTTATGTTGGGTTGCATAGTAACACAATGACTGTCCGAAACTGCCTTGATGACTGAACAGGTGGATGTTTGTGAAAACACCTAATAAGGAAACTAGGTTCAGACACCATAACATCATGCTTAATGATCTAGAACAAATTAAAAAAGGAATTACTCATAACCAAGCAAATGTTTAATGACTATAATACTTAATTCTTGCAAGAAATCATAAGTTGGAAAAAATTGAAAATGTTTTAGTTGACTCATTTTAAGCAAAGCTAAATTTTAAACAGTGCTTTCGTCTAAATCTTGGATTCAGACTTTCCTTACTGCTACTGTTTATAGTTTTTGAAGGAAAATGTTACGTATGATTTCATTAAGGAATAGTTCACCTAAAAATGAAAAATCTGTAATTATTTACTCACCCTCATGTCATTCTAAAAGAAAAAAAACTTGTTTGTTTGTGTTTGTTCTTGTCAGCCTGCTGTGTATGCGTAATGTTGTAGTCTGTACTGTAACAACAACTAAATATTAACTATAGGGCTGCCACTAACGACTAATTTAGCGATTAATCTAAACGATTAATTTCCCACAAAAAAAATCAACAATTTTATAGAACATTTGATTAAACTTGCAACTTTGCCATTCCGTGGTGTACCATAAAAAAGTATAAATGTAAAGAAGCCATTGACGAAATGTAAAACTAAGAGTAAAAATGTAAACGAACCTAATAAAAAGAAAATAATTACAGAAGTCTGAGAAAGTCAGCATGTTCTTAAAGTCAATATATCCACATGTGCTGGGCTTCTGTTCATTACAGCTGTGAGCGCAACTACAAAGAGGAAAAAAACCTGTTTCAATTAACCCCAACAGTTGGGCTTTCACATTAAATAAATGCAATGTTTAAAGTCCACTAAAATCAAGTATTACAATTTTATTATTAAAAGTTATTATTAAACATTTTAAGTATTAAAAGTACTCTTAGAAATGTGCAAACAACAGATTTAAACAGACATCTCCAGCATGAGGAAAAAATGAACAAGACTTCATGTGAAACCATGTAAACTCCAAAACTTCTATGAAACTTCCTGCCCTATTTTTATAAAGCACAAGTAAAAGTGCAACAAGGAGGGGCAAAGGCGTCACGGTGTCCAGCTCATAGTCCAATCACGCGAATCAAGTTCACGTATTATAGTGTAGAATATACAACATCTTAAGAATATCAGGTACTCGTGGTCTCGGTCTACTAAGAATAAAGATTATAATTAATATACATTTTTGTGGTAATAATGTAGATGTTAGGTAAGTACTAATAGCCTTTAAAGTTACTTAATACATATATAATAGCATGAGCATCATATTATTCAAATAAACTACAAAAGCAAGCACTCATATGGTTTTATTGAACCAACTTTAAAAATAGCTGTCTTATAATTGTGTAATAGAAGCCACTGGATCTATGAGAACCAATAAACATAATATATCTCTTTATAGATCAGTGAATAGAGCTATGTAAATAGCCTATCATATAAAACAGTACGCTTTTACACAGCTTGTGGGGGCGCCTAACGGCCTGGCATTGTTTTGTGTGCACACCTCGATGTTGCGATCGCATACGGTTTGATATATTGACCCAGCCATCATTTAACTTAATTTAAATGTCTACTTAATCTTTAATATTTGGCCGTTTCTTTATGACAGAAATGCTATAGCCACTGCAATTAAATGAATATGTGGACATCAAAAAGTCTAAACTCAGAGTGAGGGTTTGAGCTTTAATTTTGAAACCGCGATGTATTCTCCTCCTGTGTTTGCGTAGATTTATAAATGATTTACCTTACACATCTGATGAAATGGCGCACGTTGCGTTCCCAGATGAACGTTGTAATAAACCCAAACTCACAGCAACATGCAGAGATGGAGTTTGAGCCACTCCACACACATGTAAATGATAACTGTTCCTGTGGAACAGCATTTACTGTGAATGGAGTCGCTGTGAGACGCACATACTTAACCTACACACCTTTAACTGCATTGCATATAATTATTTAATTAAAAACGTAGCGTTTTGTGAATTCACAATTATGCTTAATTATGTTTTTAAATGGGTTTTGGATGGGTTTATGGAGTTACGTCGGGCCGTGAAATGGCCGCACACATCCGTAATTTCGCCGTGTTAGTTGACATCAGGCAAATCTAACATCAAGATTTTTTTTAATCTCGCAAAAGTCGAATAGACAGGGACTACTCGGAAGCCCTAATAACTACAACACTTGCAAATAGAGCTTGAGTGTATCCTCATAACATTCCAGACAGTAATGTCAGCTGACTCTGATTCTTTCCACTACACAACAATCACTATAACAGACACTCACAAAAAATGCTGTATCTATTGGTCGTAGCCGAATATATGTTAGCTTGTGGCAAGTTATGATGGACGAACGTTTGCTGAAGCTGTGACTGTACAGGCTTCTCTTGTCACGGCTTTCGCTGATCTTTGGTCTTTTTTTCTTTTTTTTAACCCCGAGCGCCCTCTCGGGACGTGTGACATCACTATAAACAATTCTGTCACTGGCCACAGGCCACAAGCCTTCTTACCTGCACAGGACTGCCGCTGCCACCAGCAGTGCTCATGGGAAGAAAGGGAGTCTACCTTTCATTTAATCTTACTTTTGGCCACATCTGTATGATTGTCTCAATCACAGACAAAACGAAACATTTCATAAGTTCCTAGTTTCTCGGTTTGCAGAGATCAAAGCTTGATCTAGCTCAGGACTGTTTTGATTACTATAACACTATAAGGCGGGTTCCCAGACTTTTCTGCAGCGTGCACACTCCCTTTCTAGGGTCTCTGACACCGTTCACAGCACCTCCACCACACCATACTCCGGTTACTAACACCAAATTTTTTACTTTGCCTTACAAGTATATACCATACAACATTTCACTGTATAACAGCTTGACATCGCCTCTTTTGCTCACCAGCCACGCTGGCTACCATGGTTTTTCCTAATTATTTAGCCAATTTCTAGTGTACCATTTTAACTGCGGCCCCAATTTAGTTGCGTGAAAACTTACTTTTATAACTAAAGTTTCCTTTATTTAAGGATTTCCAGTCTTCTTTTTTTTGCCTATAAAAAGGCTTTTCCCCTAACCTATTAATGCATGTGTCATCTTTCATATAAGAATTCTTACATTTTTAGGAATACTTTCACTTAGATATAACAGCCCCTATGAGCCTGTTTACCATCAAATGACATCAGTATTAACAAAACCACATTTTCCACTTCTGATGAACATGAAGCCTGAGGGGAAATTTAGCATGCATTTACATCGACAATTTAAATGAAAGACTAGAAACTGTATCAATGAATGCAAATGGTATAACCCTCGCAAAATTTACAACAGCAGTAAATAACTGCTTGTTACTTGGTGTTTATTACATCAGAGATGTTTGTTTATTACCCACATTATAAAGTTGACAAAAAAAATACATAAAAAAAGTTACGTTTTAAAATTTGTAAAGTTTAAGCAAGTCGTTCTGAGCCGCTTTATGAGATTGATCATGAGGCACTTTCCTGAATAGCCATGAAACGATTCTTCAGACGGCTGAACGATCTTAGGAATGGACCATTCGAATGCATTGACTCAAATCTTTTATTCAATTATGGTGCGGACATCTAATTCAGAGTACCCTAAACGAAACACCGGCTTGTCGACGCTAGCGTGACTGTGTTTGCTCAGACAAGACCACTGACAGTCTCGACTTCGCGCTAATATATTTTGTTTGGAACTATTTTCGTTAAACAAATCGAGCTAAAACAGTCACATTGACATTATTTTACTAAAATGTATGCCCTAAGTCACTTAATAATAACTACTCATTTGAAGTAAAATCAATGTCGAATTTACAATCGTACTGATTTTCAGGGAAAACTGCACTCTCTTAGTCGTGTCACGTTAATTAATTAGGCTAGGCTTTATGAAGGAGGGAAAAACCATTTTTTACTGCAAGTATGTTGCTGTCTGTGCGAGTTGATGCAATAGAGTATTGTGTCTGGATATCTCTCTAGATTGCTCGTTTGACAACGTGATGTCTCACGGCCTCTGCCCGTGTTCACATAGGGATAAGCCATTATGAACTTGCCGGTTCACCAAGTGTGAAGAAAATCGAATCATTCTCTCCTAGTACTTACTGCGCGGACTGGAATATATGATCACATTGGCAGCTCATGTCCTTGAATTGGCATTGTGTTGAAATTCGAATGGATCGCACTGCATTCGTAATGGGGTTGTTCTATCAGCTCTTTAGCATTCGAGTAGCATGCGTATCATATGTATCTTTAATGTTATCATATCGTGGCTATGCATCGAGATCATAGCGCTATCGGCCTGAGTCATGAGATGCACATCCCTAGTGTTTACAGGTAAAGTAACTAATTGTTTGCATGAATTGGGCCGGGTGATAACTCATGCCAATTATAAAAATACCTTTAGCTCAAACTATGATATAATATTGTGCTCTTTGATCCCACAAAGCCATACCACATGATCATTAAAGTAAATTAGTCAAAACAGGATTTTTTTTTTTTACATGCCCAATCAATCTTATAACTTTATTTGAAATTCGGTTTTCTGGTCGGAATTTTTGTTTGTTTATTACTGTCTCATCAGTGTTCACCACATGAATCCTACAATAACAACTATAGAACCTGACTAATTATTTTGTCAAGTGGCAACGTTTACAAATCAGCAGGGATCAAATAAATTTTTCCCTCTTACATTTTATGGCTCATTCGTTAGTTGGTTTCGTGTAATTAAATAACTTGAGTTACTTCAAATAGATTCAAAAACGTATTTAAAATTCATTAATAATATCTTGCAGAAATAATAATTAGCAAGAATATGCACATAATACAATTTAACTGCATGTCGGTTGTTGAACTAAAACTGAACTGTGTTTATTAGGACATGTGCGCAGCTTCTCCATTGTTATTGTCCCGTTGGTGCATGACTTTTTATGTGGGCATAACAATAAAGCAAAAGTCTTGTCACATGAAGTTCTTGTATACAGCAACATGATCCTCACAAACCTAAATTTGACCCAGCATTTTAGCTCTTGACTGTCTGTCCTGATCTTTATCGGATGATAAGTCTTAAGTTGTCACCAATACAACATTTTGGACAAACGGTTGGAGGGGAGCCATGCGTAGCTGTGATTCTGAAAGATCAGACCCTCAGCACATTACACATGATTGTGGGAAAGATACCATCAGGTTCATCCTGCTATGATGACAGGTGCTCGCTTCATATAAACTCACATTGACACTAATCTTACAAGTCTGCTTGTACCTAGTGTCTGGCAAATCATTTTTAGACTCCTATTCATGTGACGATTTACAACCAACCAGTTTGATTTGACAGATGACATGGGGTGTATTTGATATGAATCTGGTTCATCTGAAGTAGGGCTCAATCTTTTTCTAGTTTTATGGATTTAAAATAGCAGAGAATGGAGATGATGTATGGAGCAGGGCCACCTGCCAAGCTTTTCCCAGCTAGGCTGGTTTTGTTGGCGGAAGGCAAGCTTTGCTCTGTTTGGTCAGCTGATGGTCATCAGCCCTAGTCAGCATTTTATGTGCCACTCTCATTGGCCGTGCAGAAAATGTGTGCGAGTGTGTTTGTCTGTGAGAGACTGAGAAATTCTTGCAAAACAGTTGTGTAGAATAATGCTGTAATGGTAATCTCTTAAATACCTTGAGATCATCTTTGTCATTTTTCTTGCTCAGAGACGGATCTTCCCTAGTCTTCCACTTTTATTCAAACTTTTAATTGTGCGCTTGAGCGCAAGCCAGTGCGGTATGGTTAACTGATTCAACAGTGGGTGTACACAGGCAGTACTTGTCCGGGGTAGTGTGATAGTTCATTTCCGACAACCTTCCAGCTCAACTGGCAGAAGCATAAATAAGATCCAACATCAACTGTGTAGTCTGGAATACTAGTGGTACCTCCCAGGGGTGAAGACATACTTTTCCCACGAGACGAGACACGAGACTGGGTTCACGAGAACGAGATGAGATTTTTAGACTTTTTATCACTAAATCTCTCAATTACTGCTAAGAAGAGGGAATAAATTGTCTTTTGAAGTGAACTGAAAAACACAAAATGGCAAAACGTAGTTGTGCATTTTGAAATCTCGACTTAGGACGTTAGGAATTAAACGTCCATATGCAGTAATCACGAACATGGAAACACTCGCAAAAATACCTTTTTGCACAAACTTCAATGGAAGTGACAAGACAAATTGCCAAAAATTATAAAACATATGTATGAACTCAACAAGTAAATAATAATCCAACATTAAATTCGCCGTGTAAGTGTGACAGGGACAACACGGCATCAGGTTTACATGCTTTATATTATTTTCGTAACGGATTCGGCACTTGAGAAAAAAATATATAATAATACCCAATTAATGTATCATTGTAACAAGAGAATAGCTGTTGTTCCCTAAACTGCTGGGGAGGTGCAGGCTGAGAGTAGTTGGTAGCCGTAACTATGAAATCCATTTTATTTTCCATTGAAACTTTTCTGGATTCTGTTTTTTTTTTTTTTTGTCCGTTGTAATTTTTCTTGATCTTTATTTTAATTCCTTTTTAATTATTTATTTAACTTTTGTATGATAATTAATATCAGAATTAAGTAAAATCGTGAATCACTTATACATTTTTCTAATCAATTTATTAAAGTTTAACAACTGACTCATGTTTAGTGCCCCTTCTCTTATGATTTTTTATATTTTTTCTCAACCATATTATTCATATTTTTTATTGTATATTACCAAATTCTTTTTTAGCGCATGTCTACTTATGGCAATGCATAAAACAACTTACTTTAGTAATTTTTTCTAAAGGGGCCTTATGAAGTTTTTTCCCCCTTCAGAATTCTGAGTTGTGTAATTACCTTCTTTCGTGGTTTTCACTGCTAAAGCATAATTTAATTTATCAGTATCGGTATTATTGGAAATTAAGCAAACTAAAGTTGTTTTGTGGTCAAACAAAGGTGGATTACTATGAAAATTAAAACATGGAAGAATGTTACGTTGTGATTATTCCTTAAAAATAGATGTTTGTTTTTCCTCTTATCAGATATCATTCAGTCAGTATGTAAGTAGCGCTATGTCATTCGACTGAACAATCGTTACTGTACCCACATGGGCCTCATTACGAAAGCCTAAAATACGACATATCTCGTGTACGGTCGTTTTGACGCAAAACTGGGAATTTATCAATATGGACTTGAGCTGTGGCTACGATCAAATCTCACGTCTGGTCTCAGCTCGTGTACGCAAGTTTGTGAGTTACATGACGTTGCCACAGCATAGTAAATACGGTGGAGAATTGTAGATTGACAGCATTTTGTTCATTTTTATTTTCCTGACTATCAAACAAAGCTCATTAGTCGATCGTTAACCAGAAAGATTAGAATGTCTTTTTCTTTTGTTTTGGTTTTCGTTTTGAGTACAGGCTTTTAGCTTTCTATTTCTCGCACCAGACCTAGGATGGATTCAAATCGTCTCATCATGCCCTGCTCGCCTTCGGTGAAAGATAAAAACCCGATGACATTAAGGGGGTTCTAAAAGGGATAATCAATGGATCACTCAACATAATAATAGGCTATCATATAATTAAACAGATTACAAAAGGTGGGGGGGGACCTGTGCACAAGTAGAGTGTGTTTCAGGCTCGTTTTTTGTGACACTTCTTTAATGCATTTACCTTTCTTTTCTTTCTATCTTTTTGATTTAATCCATCTGATGTCGCACAGTGTCGCCCTCACGCACACACCGACAACATTAGTTGCGTAGCGTTGCTCTGACATCTTCGTTGCCTTCAAAATCTCAAACTACGAAATGCAGCACAAACATAAATGTTACACAGTTTATTTTAAAAGGTCCTCTGTAAGATCAGCGTGCAGCGCCCAAACAATAAAATTTTTTGCGCATGTGAAGGATTTTACACTTATATTAGAACATGAGTGAAGTATAAAGTCATGTTTAGGCTGCATAATGAATAATAGTTATGCAAACTAATGTTACAAATATGGCAAAAATGGATAAATTTGTATTCTTGTGGTATGAGACAGGCTCGTGAGTCCAATGCCGTTTCAGTTTTGCTTGACGTTTGTGTGCTGTTTATAATAAATGCCACTATAGCGTAATTTGTGTTTTATTTAATAGTTTAATATATAATTTTTATAATTACTTATTTTTCATTCTTGTTCTGTTCTGAACACCGTTAAATTTAAAATATTTGTTGTAAAGTGAGGGGAACTAATATAGCTGCTTTATATTACCAGTATTTAATATACATATACAATTAACATATATTATGTAGCCTATTGTTGGCAATTACAAGTTACGGGTGTTTGGAGTAAGACAATTTCTCTTTAGCGAGATTCTTCCTCTTTTTGCTGCCCGGGTTTCGTTTCTGCGTGTACGTAAACTCTTGGACGATGCTTTCCAAACTGGGTGTATTTTAAGGGCGTGACATTCAAATGACTATAGTATTCATCTGTTCTGGCGCTCTACGGTTTACCCACACACATGCGATGTTGGACAAATTGCAGAATGCTCGGATGCACAGGTGCTCCATCATTCATACGATGAGATTGGCGGCATACGAATGTTTCATAAATCACACGTGAACTCTGTCGTAAGTTGATTTGTGCGCATGGATCTGCGCTCTTTTCTACGTTAGATTGATAAATGAGGCACATTATCTTTCACATATTTTACATTATTAGAACACCTCTCTCCCCAGTCTGGCATTAACGACTCGAATAGTTCCTGTATCAAATTAAGGCCCGCCTTCTGAAATACAAAATGGGTCTGTACGATTGGTTGGTTAGCTGGGCCAGTGTGTGTTGTGATTGTCAGCACTTGGCGCCTGGTCGGGAAATGTGATTCCCTTACCATAGCCGCCTGCGAGCTTCAGTGTAAATATTGGTCAAAATCAAATCAATTTGAGTGCGTTTTAAACCCGGATGATTGTAACCACTCTGTTTGTCTGCCTTGGGAAAGCTAGCGTTTCTCCGACATAGTGATAACACTCGTTGGCTTCTCTAGTGCAGCTCCCCACGGTTCTCGTCCGAATTAAACCCATTCGTTCGATCTTTGTGATATCACAAATCCCTTGAAAATAGCGTTGTAGCCGACAGTAGTCGTTCGTTGGGAGGTTTGACAAAATGATTTCTGTTAAATCAAACATTCTCCCTTTTGAAGTGGATCTTTTTGAGCTTCCTGTAACTTCCAGATCCTTTTTATGACTCAGGACCACAGCAATATTACAGACTAACAAGTTGAAAAAGGGGAAAAAACATACTAGGCCCCGTTAATAAATGATATGTAATTTTAATCTGCTCATAATAATTCCTAGAGAACCTATCGAATTGTTGTTAAATTGTAGATATCCAAATAAGCTTGTTTCATCTAACCGGTCAATGCAGCGGGGCATGCAAATGCGGAGCTACCGTTGTGCTCAGACGGCTTGAACTGGCACACAGTCTGAATATAAATATAAGTGCCTCTGTAAAAATCCCCTCACTGACAGCCCAGAAGTGGCACTTATTGACAAAAATTCCGTGGACACAAGCAGTATGTGCTGATTTAAAGAACATTTCCTTTATGTAGTACCTGGAGCGACGCTGAAAACAAATTGCCATTGAATCGTTTCTGAAGACAGTCAGGACTTTCAGAGGTACATTCATATAATTAATTTATTCATTTGTATAATTCCCTTAGCACGCTTTTAAAACCTCCCAGCTTTTCCACCCTGTCTTCACTCAAAACGAACCTACATCTGCTGTCTTGATTGCGCACGAAGGTGAGACTGTTACTTTAAAACTGTGCTTTATGCTGGGTCATTCATTTTATTTATCCGGACGTTTGTTCAATCGCGTAAGCTAATACGTTTTAATAAGTAAAATCATGTAAATGGAAGACCAACCTGGGGAATTTAATTGATTTATCGTCAAACCAGTAATCCCGTTACACATCCTACACTGTAAACACCGCTGAGTGTCAGGCGCGCTTTCAGTATGTAAGGTACCGTAAATGAAACCGCGTGTCTGCGTCATTCATTAACAGAGACACGCAGAACATTTAGGATTCATATTTAAATCGACTTTTGTGGCTTAATATTTACAGATACTAGTCCATATTGTGATTTGATTTAAGTGTAATGACCTACGTTTGATTAATTCTTCAAAATTTACATTCCGTGACACATTCCGCATTAACTGGGATTCTGTTTTTAATGACTGGATAATGACTACCTGCGTAATCTCCCGCGTATCATGCAGCATCTTGCCTGAGGTGCACATAAAATCTTAACCAAACCAACCCACTTGTGAACGAGCAGGTAATGCAAACAGATCTGAACTCTGCGCGAGGAGATTGGCGATATCTCCAACGGGCACACCAAGTGCTCAGGCTTCTCTGCCATCTGCTATAAGTGTCAGGGTTTAAAAAGACACTGCTTCAGGGGAGTAGTTTTTTTTTTTTTTTTTAGTTACTCATCCTAACTAAAAAGGACATATTTTATTGTGTACTGTCATAACTAAGTATTATATAATACATATACATAATATTAATATTTATTCTGTGCAGTCTAGGCTAGAACTGTGCATTATGGATGGCAGATTGCACACCATATTTTTTGTTTCTCGCAATATAGAGGCACTGTATGTTTAGGTTAATGACACTAATTAACAAGTTAATTTGCTCAGATAAAGTGACAAGTACAATACAGCTCCCTGTCCTAGGCATTTGGGTCTTTAAAGCTCTTTATGCAGTTAGTAGAAGTTAAAGCAATTGAGTAAAGGCAAACAACATGTATCTTTAGAAACAGAGAGAGAGCCACTAGAAATGGATAGGTGCTCAAAGTTTGTGTTACCACTACATTGCTCTCAGACGCTCAGCGTATGTGCTATGCAAATAAGCTTCCGAATGTAGCCACCCCCAGCCTGCCCCCGCTTATTAATTTGCATGTTAAGAAGGTGAGAACTCTTAGGGCCTGTTGCGCCATTGTAGGCCCAACGCAGCAAATAAAAGCCAGGCTCTTTAAGCCAAGCTTAAATATTTACTCTGGCACAGGGCCACGATCAGGCCCTCTCATTACACCAGTCCTGTGGATGAAGGTGAAGCCGGCACATGAGAGGGGGGCAGAGCCTGGCAACTCAAACATTTCCTCATCGGAGACCAGTTCAAACACACCACGCCGCCGACTCCAGACTGCCCTTTGTGAATTTTAGAAACGAGAACAAGGAAGAGGGGAGCATTCTTACCGCCTCATAACCTAGCCTGAAGCATCAACCAATTATGTGGTAATGAAATATTCAAGCAGACTAACAAGGAACGCTGGAGGTGAAAGCTAGATAATACAAACCAGAGGAGTTAATACTGTGGGCTGTCCTTTTCATCACTTCTATAGCTTTTTTAGTATAAGGGATTGTTTACTTGGGTTGGATTTGGGTTTTGATAACTTGGGGGTTATTGGTAAGGGTTTGCCCATTATTAACCGAGATGTTGATGATCATCATTCAGGATCCTTCTAGTTTTGCCCTGACTCCTGTGAAGCATTAGGTATGTGGACGAAAAGTTTGATGTTTGTTGTTTTGACTAATCTTGTGTTACACCTGCCTCTATAGATAAACAGAAAGGCAGTAATTCAGTTACTTTTTGACTTGTGCACCCATTTTTCACCCATCTATAGACCA
>JADLZN010008370.1:0-19635 GCA_018155175.1 Sinocyclocheilus anophthalmus | reverse complement strand
TATTGGAACAGTAAAGACAAAATTGCTTTGTTTGTTGTGGAGTCAAGACATTTGCAAATATGATTAAAAGATGAATGAGACAAAACTACAGAATATCACATTTTATTATTAGCTGTTTCAACACAAATATTTTACCAAATAAAAAGGACAGCACTTTCAGAGTTTCATTCCCTAATCTGATGTGAGCATAAGTATTTTACTTAACTTATTAACTTAAAGCAAATGTAAAAGTTTAAAAGCTAATATTTAGTTGCGAATCCTTTGCATGCAATCACAGCAGTGAGTCTGCCACCCACAGACATCACCAGACTCTTGCTTTCATCCATTGGAATGCTTTTCCCAGCCTTTAATACAGCAATTTTCAACTGTTGCTTGTTTTGGGGAGCTTCTGCTTTTAGTCTCCTCTTTAGCTGGTGAAATTCATGTTCAATAGGATTTAAATCTGGAGACTGACTTGGCCAATCTAAGAGGTCATTGTCCTGTTACAATATGAAGCACTTTCTAATGAGTCTTGTGGCATTTTCTTGAACATTGGTAGCCAAGATGTTTTTGTACACTTCTGCATTCATTCTGCTCCACCATCATTCTTTAAGTCATCAATAAAGTTGAGAGGGCCTGTTCCAGAGACAGCCATGAATGTCCATGCCATGACACCACCTCCACCATGTTTTACAGATGAGGTTGTATGCTTAGGATCATTTGCAGTTCCTTTTTTTTTCTCCACACTTTTGCTTTCCCATCACTTAAATAATAGATCATCTTTGTCTCTCATATGTCCATAAAACTGTTCCAAAACTCTACTGGCTCACCTTTGTGCTTTTTTGCGAACTCTAATCTTGCCTTTCTATGATTGCTGCTGATCAGAGGTTTGCATCTTTGCTGTGTAGCCTCTGTAATTCTATGCCAAAGTCTTCTGCGGACAGTAGATTGTCAGACCATCACTCCAGCTTTCTGGAGGTTGTTGGTGATTTTACAGACACGTATTTTAGCGCGATTCTTTTAACAGGCTTTTAGATTGTGTCTGGTACATCAAACGGCTGTTGTTTTTACAGCGACAGGTCGTTTCCTGGTCGTTTTTGGTTGCTGTAGTCGCCGATGGTTTCTTTCTTTTTCAGGACAATCCAAACTGTTGATTTATTTATTCAGGCCCGGGCGCGGGGGGGGGGGGGGGGGGGTGGGCGGGGGGGTGGAGGGGGGGGGGGAGTGGGGGCCATGTTTTTGATATAAGCTCTAATGCGTCTCTTTCTTTTTGAGACATCCGCAAATTGCCTTTGCTTTTGATCTCTCCAAAGTCCGCTCCTCGTCTTCATCCCTGGTTTGTGTGTGACTTGTCATCAATGCCAAGATCAGAATGAAGAAAAACTGGACCACGATAACTGATTACAACACATTCCGCTCTTTAATATCTGAACAATTAATGCAATCATGGACACAGCTGAATTCCTTAGAAAGACCTGTGAGTCACGGTCCCATACCTATGCCTCACTATCAGTATTAGGGCTTGAAACTCTAAAGTGCTGATCTTCGTTTATGTTGGTAAAGACTATGTATTGAATCAACCAATAATATAAAAATGTGTATTTCTGGTAGTTTTGTCTCATTCCATATCTTTTGATCATATTCAGATTGTCTTGAGTCACAGCAGACAACGCAATTTTTTCTTTACTGTTCCAATAATTATGGAGGGCACTGTATGATCTTTAATTGGCAAAAACATATTGATTTTTAATTGCAGTCAAACTTTTAGAATAGATGGATAGTGATATAAAATGTTTTATTTACATTTGCTTATACAGTGGTACAGATGATGGTTAATTCTGAGCTAGCATGCGTGTCGTATGTCCCCATACTTACTGCTGCTATCGTGTTGTGTATTGTGGGGTTGGGCAGAAGTTAAGTGCGTCTCTTGCCAAATTGGACCATGGTTTGTGTGCCGTATGTCCACATACTTACTGCTGCTGTCGTGTTGTGTATTGTGGGGGATGGGCAGAGGTTAAGTGTGTCTCTTGCCAAATTGGACCATGCTTTGTGTGTCGTATGTCCCCACACTTACTGCTGGTGTCGTGTTGTGTATTGTGGGGTTGGGCAGAAGTTAAGTGTGTCTCTTGCCAAATTGGACCATGGTTTGTTCTTTCATTATTTTGTGTCGTATGTCAACCAACTTATGCTGGCTGCGTGTTGTGTATGTGGGGAGGCCAGAAGTAGTGTGTCTCTCTGACAAATCTGGACCATCGGTTGTAGTGATCGTTCCATATGTCCCCCCCCCCTCCCCCCCCCCCCTCTCCCCCCCCCCCCCCCCCCCCCCCTCGTCCCACTCCCACACATACTTACTGCTGCTGTTCGTGTTGTGCTATTGTGAGTGGTTTTTTAGGTTGGGCAGAAGTAATTGTGACTCTTAGCAAGATTGCGCATTGTTGTGTGTGTATGTCCCCAGTATACTTGTACTGCTGCTGTCGTTGTTTGTGTATTGTGGCGGGTATGGAGAAGTTAAGTGTGTTCTTGCCAAATTGGACCATGGTTTGATGAGTCGTTATGTCCCAGTTATGTGCCCTGTCATGTTGTGTTTATTGTGGAGGGTTTCATGAGGCCCAGAAGTTATAACAAACCCCCCCCCCACCTCTGTCTCTTGCCAAATTGGACCATGGTTTGTGTGTCGAATGTCCCCATACTTACTGCTGCTGTCATGCTGTGTGTTGTGGGGGATGTGCAGAAGTTAAGTGTGTCTCTTGCCAAACTGGACCATGGTTTGTGTGTCGTATGTCCACATACTTACTGCTGCTGTCGTGTTGTGTATTGTGGGAGATGGGCAGAAGTTAAGTGTGTCTCTTGCCAAACTGGACCATGGTTTGTGTGTCGTATGTCCCCATACTTACTGCTGCTGTCATGCTGTGTGTATTGTGGGGGATGGGCAGAAGTTAAGTGTCTCTTGCCAAATTGGGCCATGGTTTGTGTGTCGTATGTCCACATACTTACTGCTGGTGTCGTGTTGTGTATTGTGGGGTTGGGCAGAAGTTAAGTGTCTCTTGCCAAATTGGACAATGGTTTGTGTGTCGTATGTCAACATAATTACTGCTGACTGTCGTGTTGGGTATTTTGTGGGGGATGGGACAGAAGGTAAGTGTGTCTCTTAGCCAAATTCGTCACAATGGTTGTTTTGTGTAGTATCGTCCCCATACGTACTGCTTGCTGTGTGTGTTATTGTGGGGATGGCAGAAGGTAAGGGTCTCTTGCCAAATGGACCATGCCGCTTTGGATGGTGTTGTGTCGTATGTCCCCTAATTACTGTTACTGCTGGATCATGTTGCTGTACTTGTGTTTATAGGGGGGATGGCAGAAAAGTTAAGTGTGTCTCTGACAAATTGCGACCATGGTTTGTGCTGTCCCGTATGTCTCCCCATATACTGATGTGATTTTCTTTATTTGTTTGTTGTTTTTCCTTTTAATTTTTTGTCGTGTTGTGTATTGTGGGGTTGGGCAGAAGTTAAGTGTGTCTCTGGCCAAATTGGACCATGGTTTGTGTCGTATGTCCCCATACTTACTGCTGCTATCGTGTTGTGTATTGTGGGGTTGGGCAGAAGTTAAGTGCGTCTCTTGCCAAATTGGACCATGGTTTGTGTGCCGTATGTCCACATACTTACTGCTGCTATCGTGTTGTGTATTGTGGGGTTGGGCAGAAGTTAAGTGCGTCTCTTGCCAAATTGGACCATGGTTTGTGTGCCGTATGTCCACATACTTACTGCTGCTGTCGTGTTGTGTATTGTGGGAGATGGGCAGAAGTTAAGTGTCTCTTGCCAAATTGGACCATGGTTTGTGTGTCGAATGTCCCCATACTTACTGCTGCTGTCGTGTTGTGTATTGTGGGGGATGGGCAGAAGTTAAGTGTCTCTTGCCCAATTGGACCATGAGTTTGTGTCGTCGTATGTCCCCAGACATTGAATTTACTGCTGTGTGTTTGATTGTGTATTGTGGGAGATGGGCAGAAGTTAAGTGTGTCTCTTGCCAAATTGGACCGTGGTTTGTGTGTCGTATGTCCCCATACTTACTGCTGCTGTCGTGTTGTGTATTGTGGGGGATGGGCAGAGGTTAAGTGTGTCTCTTGCCAAATTGGACCGTGGTTTGTGTGTCGTATGTCCCCATACTTTCTGCTGCTGTCGTGTTGTGTATTGTGGGGGATGGGTTATGTGGCAGAAGGTAAGTGTTGTCTTGCCTCAATATTGGACCATGGTTTGTGTGTCGTATGTCCCCATACTTACTGCTGCTGTCGTGTTGTGTATTGTGGGGGATGGGCAGAAGTTAATTGTGTCTCTTGCCAAATTGGACCATGCTTTGTGTGTCGTATGTCCCCACACTTACTGCTGGTGTCGTGTTGTGTATTGTGGGGTTGGGCAGAAGTTAAGTGCGTCTCTTGCCAAATTGGACCATGGTTTGTGTGCCGTATGTCCACATACTTACTGCTGCTATCGTGTTGTGTATTGTGGGGTTGGGCAGAAGTTAAGTGCGTCTCTTGCCAAATTGGACCATGGTTTGTGTGCCGTATGTCCACATACTTACTGCTGCTATCGTGTTGTGTATTGTGGGGTTGGGCAGAAGTTAAGTGTCTCTTGCCAAATTGGACCATGGTTTGTGTGTCTTTTTTGTATGTGACCTCGACAACTACTGCCTGCTGATGCGTGTTAGTGTATTGTGGGGATGCGGACAGATAGCTTAAGTCATGTTCTTGCCAAATTGCCGACCCTGGTTTGTGTGTCGTATGTCCCCATACTTTCTGCTGCTGTCGTGTTGTGTATTGTGGGGGATGGGCAGAAGTTAATTGTGTCTCTTGCCAAATTGGACCATGGTTTGTGTGTTGTATGTCCCCATACTTACTGCTGCTGTCTTGTTGTGTATTGTGGGGGATGGGCAGAGGTTAAGTGTGTCTCTTGCCAAATTGGGCCATGGTTTGTGTGTCGTATGTCCACATACTTACTGCTGGTGTCGTGTTGTGTATTGTGGGGGATGGGCGGAAGTTAAGTGTGTCTCTTGCCAAATTGAACCATGGTTTGTGTGTCGAATGTCCCCATACTTACTGCTGCTGTCATGCTGTGTGTTGTGGGGGATGTGCAGAAGTTAAGTGTGTCTCTTGCCAAATTGGACCATGGTTTGTGTGTCATATGTCCCCATACTTAATTGATGACTGCTATTCCGCTCGTGTTGTAGTTAGTTGTGGGAGGAATGTTTATTGGGATGGCAGAAGTTAAGTGTGTCTCTTGCCAAATTGGACCATAGTTTGTGTTTCGTATGTCCTCATACTTACTGCTGGTGTCATACTGTGCATTACAGTGCAATACGTTTGTGATCTATACATTTTGTTATTGTGAAACTATTAAAATAATGTGTTTAAACCCTAACCCTATCTCTTAACAGCTAACTATTTTAATATAATCACTTCTAATAAATGTGACTCTTTTTTTCCCCAACAGAATTGTAAACATGACGTAGTCTCCTCAGTAGTATCAAGCTTGAATAAATGTGAATGCTGCAGTGGACCCTTTTCCGCTTTTAAGTGGATTGGTGTGAGATGTAAGGGTAAGTATTTTGTTCTGAAAATTAAAAGATTCTCATCTAAATGATTTTGTACCATCAAAAAACAAATTATTGCGTAATCTTGATATCCTAAATATATCATATTTTGGCTTAAAAAATATTTTCTTTCTCCACCTATCTACCGGTGTAATTGTATCTGTTCATATTTCTCAAACTCTCTCTGAAGTTCTTTTGGATGCTCTCCTACTTAATCCTCCTTCATTCTTAGTTTACTCATTTTTCTTTTCTCTATTCTCTTCCATCTACTAGCCGCACTTTCGAACACACTACTTCTCTATCGCTCTGTTATCTATCACTTTTTAAAGCAACTTTTCTTGAATCAAATGGAACCAACCTTGTTTATTATATCCTCAATCCAGTTTGTTCCTGCTTCTGGCATAAAATTGCTACAAGAAAAATGGGTAAATGGTGAGAAGGCCCCAAACCTTGACCATTAACATCAGTAAGTCGTGAATTTATCGAATATGTCAGATTTGTTTTTTTTTTTTTTTTTTTGAGTAAGTGTTTTCCTAGAATGTAACTTTTTGAATATGTACAAATAATATTTTTGCTATTTCAGGATTCTGAAGAAGAATTTTCCAGTGAGAATTTGTCAGATCGGGACTATGTACCTAATTCTGTTTCAGAAAGTTCAGAAGTGGGCATAGTGTCTTCAGAAAATGAATGTCCTGAACAACTCTTAAACATGCCGACTACTAAAGTGTCCTACTTTGAATCTACTGCAGAAATTCAAAATGGCAGACCATGCCAAGAAAGCATCATAGGTAAAGATTCACACCAAAAAGATCCAGTCTGCACAGCACAGCTTGAAAGGTCTTGTATGAAAGTCAAGCAAGTACAAGTCTCGGAAGTTCACAATGAAGCAAGCGTTGGTAATACTGAAGACACATCTGTTGAGAATATCACAAGCACAGGGGAAGATCCATGTATACAATCTTCAAATATATCTTCTTCAGTAAGCAAGAAGAATTACTGCTACATTTGTGGAAAACCGCAGTCAAAATTTACACGCCACTTAAAAACCCATGAGAAATCAAATGTCGATGTTGCTCGGGCTTTGGCATTGCCAAAACACTCCAAAGAACGTCAAAAACTTCTGAACAAACTGCGGAACAAAGGGAACTACGAACACAATGCAGATGTTTTAGCGAGTGGGACTGGACTGTTAAAACTCAGACGTAAACCAAAGAAAATGTATATTTCAAAAGATTATGTACATTGTATGTATTGCCATGCAATGTTTCTCCGGAGGGATCTCTGGCGACACGTTCGAAATTGTCTTTCCAAACCAGTGGAAGATCAGGCAGAGCCAGGAAGAACTAGGGTCTTGTCTTTGGCAACAATGTCTAATACAGCTCTCTGTCAACAAATATCACAGGGTGTTTGGAAGCTGTTAACTGTGATGAAAGACGATGACATCTCTTTACTCTGTGCGGAGTGACTTTTGCATTCTTCAGCTGGCCCAGTCATTTTTCAATAAACATGGACAGGATCCCACCAAATAAGACTATATTCGACAGAAGCTCCGGGAAGTTGGAAGACTTCTGCTGATTCTGAGAAAAGAATTTTCAGTACAGACTCTTGAAGATGCTGTAAGACCTGCAAATTTTAATGTGGTTATCCAGGCCGTCAAGAGGGTATCTGGGTTTGATGATGAAAAACACATACCAGACTCCAAGCCTTGCCCTCAAGTTGGGCCACTCTCTGAATAAGATATGTGACATTATACATTGCAGAGCTCTAATGGCAGAAGGCAGTGAGGGGATAAAGTCAACCCAGACATTCAAAAAGCTGTATGATGCAAAGTGGTCTGAACTTGTTTCTCACACAGCTTTGACCACCTTGAATGAGGGGCACTTTAACAAGCCATCCACCCTCCCTTTCACAGAAGATGTACAACGTCTTCACCAGCACCTTGAAAAGGTTGCCGATTTAGCCTCTGAGAACTTGAAACAGATGCCATCAGCACAAGTCTACTGAGAACTTTGCAAAGCAACTCTAGCAAAAATCATAGTGTTTAACCGACGACGTGGAGGAGAGGTTGCAAAGATGCAACTGAAAGGTTTTCTAGAGAGGGACACAGCTGCCCTACATAAAGATGTTGCTGTTGAGCTAACAAAGTTTGAGCAAAAACTTTGTGCACATTTCAGTCGGGTAGAAATTAGGGGTAAAAGGGGGCGAAAAGTTGCAGTCTTGTTATCGCCAGACATGGTTGATGCAATAACACACCTCATAATCAGAAGAACAGAGTGTGGAGTCCCAGAAGAAAACACATTCCTGTTTGCAAGACCCAAATGTTTGACTCCATATCGAGGACAAGACTGTCTGAGAATTTATGCAAATGAGTGTGGTGCGCAAAACCCTGAACTCCTCCGGTCGACACAGTTACGCAAACATGTTGCAACTTTGTCACAGGTCCTGAACCTCAAAAATCACGAGTTGGACCAAGTTGCTGACTTTTTGGGCCACGATATTCGTGTCCACAGAGAGTATTATAGGCTTCCGGAGGCTACAACCCAGCTGGCCAAAATATCTAAACTACTACTTGCCATGGAGAAAGGGTCACTTACAAATCTTCAGGGCAAAACACTAGAAGAGATTGAAATTGAAGGTAATGCTACCAAGTTGTTACAAATTACATTTTCAAGTTTACTGTAAAGATTCAAGTATTCATATCCTAAAGATAATCCCTAGCATTCAGACCTTGTAATACAATGTAATATTCATCAAACTTCAGAGTGATCACCATGTCCTCTTTTTTTTTTTACTCTAACATTTGCAACATTTTGTTTTTTGCAAAGTTAAACTTACTTGATACTCTGAATGTTTATTTTTTGTTAGATGAGTTAGACTTTACTGATTCTGAGCAAAGTGAAGACAGTGATGCTGAAGAGATACATCCACAGACACAAACAGAAACAGGTAAAAACACATAAACATACAAACATCAAATCCGTGAATCAGCATAAGAAGTGTACCATACGATGCACCAAAACATTATAATAGTTCAGAGCTGTTACTGAAGCAGCATGGTCTTGATTCACTTCATTTAGACCAAGCACTACTACTGTTTGTTATCGTATTTTATTTTTCTATTCACAGATATTGACTCTGCCTTTGGAGGCCCATCTCAAGGTTTGACAAGAATAAAAAGTTTTCAACTTCAAACCCATTTTAAGTATATATATACTAACACATTTTGAAACTAAACTGAGTGCGAAAATGTTTAAAATGCAGTTTAGATTGCTTGATTTATTATATTGTGTAATTGACAAGATTTTGAATTTAGGATTAAGTTTTTTTTTTCTGTTTGTTTTTTTTAAACAAAGATTGTTGTAGGAAAGACAAAGAGCGGAGCAGGAGGGAAGAGCATGAACAACATGGTAAAAGCACAGAAGCATATACAGAAAAAACACTGTACTAGGGAGTCGTGTAGATCAATCATTTTAACCGTTTTTGTTTGTGATGGAGACATTTTAATTTCTCCATCACAAAATTTACAGAGATTTACAGTTTCACAGTGTAAAACTATTTATGAAATGTTTGAGCATGTGCCATCAGAACCTTTATACTGAGCCATACTATTCATACCGCAGGAATGAAGAAGGCTAGGCGCCCTGTTGAGAAACCTCCAGGCACCTCAGATGGTATGAGCATCTACCTCACTCAGCCAGCATCTCCACTGAGGTTTGATTTAATTAATGCAAACCAAGCACTACTACTGTTTGTTATATTTTGTTTTTTCATTCACAGATGTTGACTCTGCCTTAGGATGCTCATTTCAAGGTATGACGAGAATAAAAGTTTAACTACTTATCTATATCAGGAACTAAGTAACCATAACACACAAGTCAGATCTTTAATTTCATTGTTTTATTTACAAATTGATATTTTAGTTGAATGTAACATCAGGATGGGCCAACATTTAAAACACAATCTTACAAGGATGGTAACAACACAACCAAACACAACCCAAAATATATGTAAGATAGTAATTGCTCCTCCCCCCCTTACTAAAACAAACAAACAGGCAAAAACATGTTTAACAAAAACAGCAGCCCATCATTTTTTACTCAAAGGATTAGTAATCTGTACAAAAAGGTTTGACTAAAGACAAGGGTTGGTAAGAGTGTGGCTGGTTGGGAGAAGAGAGAGATCTGGCCATCATGGTGTTCACCCCAGGGTTCAGGAACCTGTTTTCCTCTTTTGTAGTGATTCGCGAAAATTCTCCTGAAAGGGGTGATGCAAGAAGGAAACAAAAACGAATATGGTCTCCAACAGAAATCGCTGCAGTAATGAGACATTTCCGGAACCACATCGCAAGGTGTAAACTCGCCACTAAAGTTGAATGCCAACAGTGCAAGAATGCTGAGCATCCTGTTTTGGCTAGTCGCTCTGTCCAAAACATAAGAGATTTCGTCAGGAATCATGGCTTAACACTAAAAAAAGAAACAGCCACAAAATACTCAATAAGTGTTTTTTTATTTTTTACTGTTTTGTTTATATGCAAGAGAAACATTCTTCTGTTGAACATCTGTTAAAGGATTTAATGTGCTTTCATAATATCGAAAAATTTTCGGTATTAACTTTATGAACCGTTATAATTAAGTTCTCCCCCTCCACACATTTGAGTTTTTTTTGTTGCTTTTTTTTTCCTTTACACACAGGACTTCTCTTTATACACAAAATGTTAGTGTATCTTATGATGTAATATTATAAGGGCAACTATTGTAATGTTGCTGTAAACAAGAACTAATTAAACTTTGCTCCTTGTTCACAGACTGTGCATACTGTTATATGTCTTCATGTCTTGTTTGAATGTTGTGTCTTCACTTAAAGACGATCACCCAGTCAGGGTTTATTCTGCAATAACAACCGGCTAGATGTGCATTATCCCTTACGTCACACAAATAGTAGGTCCTTGAATGCACACTATAAAAGGTAAGGTTGCATATTTACATTACTATACAAATATATTATAAATACATGCACAGTGCTGGTGTACTGTGTGCTAAGTCTGATCATTTGTCCTCATATATCAGGTATGTCCCTTTAATACACAATATCTTCACTATTGTGTTTGTGTTAAATCGTTTGTCCTCATATATCAGGTATGTCCCTTTAATACACAATATCTTCACTATTGTGTTTGTTAAATCGTTGTCCTCTTATATCAGGTATGTCCCTTTAATACACAATATCTTCACTATTGTGTTTGTGTTAAATCGTTGTCCTCATATATCAGGTATGTCCCTTTAATACACAATATCTTCATTATTGTGTTTGTGTTAAATCGTTGTCCTCTTATATCAGGTATGTCCCTTTAATACACTCACATGACATGTTTGTGTGTTGTATAGCCAATGTCCTTAGAAATCACATTAGTCCTCATAATACAGTTTTGTGTCATAGGCGGGGCTTGTGTATCAAATCATTAATTGTCCTCATAATTGTGTATATTTTCAGGTTGTTACATAAGTTGTGTTTTGTGTAAACAAACTTTAAAGTGAAATCTGTGTTGTATGGGTCAAAATAGATTTTTTGATATCCACTACATCTCTGTACAGCAAGTGGAAAGCGGTGTCCCCCTAATACCACCAATCAGCCTGGTTTGGCAGCAGGTCCGGTAATCATAAAACCAGTATGTGTGTGGGGGTGTGTGTGTGGTGGGTGTGTGTGTGTGTGGTGTGTGCCCTTCTTGTTTGTTCGCGGTCTGCTAGCACTGGCAGGGCCTCTTATCTCCCACTGTTTCAGCATCTGCTCTGTACAGCCCCACACAAGTGCTAAACTTTGGCAGACAGACCGCAGAGAGAGGGGCTCTTGCTCTGTGCTGAAATATGAAAATCACACAGATAGATTAATTTACCAATGACAGCTTTTGTCATACTGCAGAGAGTGTGATTGTGTGTCATAATGTTGACTGTCGCTAGCGGATTATTATTCAATGGCCCACTTCTTTGCTTTTAGCGCCATAATTAGTATTGTTTTCCATTCTGAGCAGTTTCTATATTGTGGTTTAAAGCTGCATGGCTGGAGTCTGTGACATTTTAACTCAGCACAGACAAAATAAAAGTTATGAGTGGATTTTCTGTCTGTGTTCAAACGACAATATGTCACCCTAATACAGATTGTACACAGTAAAACTGCAGATAAACACCATTTTTTTCTTTAAAGATGAAATGTGTATTGTTTCCATGTCAAAATAGTTTCCCTTGTGAAAAAGAAGTACAATTCAGCACATCAAGTGCACATTCAATACAATTATGCACTCTAGTTTTTCATAAGGGTTCTATAATACAAGCGTAATATGCAGAGACAACTGTAAGACAGACATTGATGGCAAATGCTGTGGCACTATCAAAATATTGCGCTGAATGTTTGACCATTCTTACTAGAATGACAGAGCAACATTAGCTCAGTCAAGGAGCTCTATGATTTGAAGAATGATCTGTTAGCATTAGCATTGCTATACACTCTTAAAAATGCTGGGTTAAATACAACCCAGTGCTGGGTAAAATAGGGACAAACCCAGCAACTGGGCTGTTTTGACCCAGCGGTTGGGTTAAATGTTAACCTTCTGGGTAGTAATCCAACCGATGGGGCAAAACAACCCAATTGCTGGGTTTGTACATATTTTACCCAGCACTGGGTTGTATTTAAACCCAGCATTTTTTAGAGTGTATAGTCTCGATAGAAGGTTATTAACTTGCGCAAGAACCATCCCAACTCCTTTACTAGCAAGCAACTATCCTAAACTGATGTAAAAGGCAAGAGACAGTTAAAAATATAAATACATATCATGCTTTTAAGAGTCATCCAAACACTTTGGGAACTGATGCAAAATATTGTAAGATGTTGTAGTTATGACACCTACCCAGCAAGGGCCAATGGGATCATGCTAAATCACGACCAGCTGGACTCAGCCAATGGCGTGAGTTTGGTGTGCAACAACCTGTTCTTTTTTGACCAATTGTTGTTGTTGTTTTTTTCGTTCCCATTAAGTCATGCTGCTGACTGAAATCACACAATTACCCAATAAACAATGTAAGCCCACTGTCTCACCTGTATCCTGTGTAGTGAAGGGTGGCGTCTATCCTCCGTTCTCTGAGTCCTCTGCATGCTCCACCCTGGGCGGCTCCACCAGCTTCTCATAGGACAACACCATCATGATCTGACCAGAACAATCACCATTAGTCTCAGTGTTAAAGGGTAATTTTACAAATGACATAGACATTGTTTAGATATTTAAAAAATTCTGTAATTGTATTTTTGTTTTCATTGTTTTATTCCTTATAAGAATATATATCATATATAGAAATATATGTGATTTTAGATATTATGTTCTTTTTTAGTTTACATATCATTAAAAGGATTCAAGTTTTAACCCTGTTGCCTCATAACAATCTTTATTAAAAAAAAATAATGCACTATTAAAAGAAGTCACTAATAAAACTCGCATGTGGACACGTTCATTTTCTTGTTTCCATGTATTCTTTTTTTTTAGGTTTTGTCAAAAGGGAACCATCTTTGAATTGTCACCCTGTTACTATGATTTTGTTATAGTAAAAATATAATAAAAAACTAATCAATATAAAAATAAGTAATCTAATATGGACATTCATGAAAATTTCAACATTGAATTTTTATACTAAACTCCTTGAAGTGTTGGGCTTGGGCACAGGCTAGAAATTTACACAAATTAAAAAAAAAAACTCTCAAACCCTGTTACTTTTGGGTAGTAAAACATCTACTTATGTTTGTTATTATATAAAGTTGCTTGAGATAGCACAATACAATTTGTTAACACTTGAAAGTATTCACTGTCTGATAAAATGTTTAAAATCTAACATAATGCAATAAATGTAACTATAGTTGAGCTGGTAAATGTGGTTATGATGACATACTAAGGGAAATCTCTGATGATTTTCAGAATCAGTCATGATGAGTCTACACACCATGATGAGGGTCAGTAGGAGCATCATCATACCCAGCATCACATATAGATTTCCTATTAGACCCCCTGCCCACAGAGGACCGAGAATGGTGGCAAGACCCCCGACTGAACGCCGTACACCCTGACTAAAGCATGTGGACATACACATACACACATACATACATATATACACACACAACACAAAGTCATTAGAATCAGCACATAGTTTTGAATATCTAAACTTTGACAATAAGTGACACTTATACAAACATGAGTGTTACATGTTTACTCAAGATCTCATCTATCTTTTTCTTCTGTCTCTTTTTGTATTCTCAGTGGACTTCTCTTTGTTTCTCACCTTGTGTTTTCTCAGCTGTAACCTTAGAAAAGAGGGACACCTGAGACACGGCAACAAAAGGAAGTCCCAGTAACTGCAGGAACACTCCGATGATGAACTCAGTCAACTCGAATGCAAAACCACCTAAACAAAAGGCATATCGAATCGAGCATGAACAGCGGAGGAATATTCACAGACGATGATAGAAGATAGATAGATAGATAGAAGATAGATAGATAGATTAGATAGATAGATAGATATAGATAGATAGATTTCAACAGCAGTTCCAAAAAACTAATAAGCATAATCATTGAGTGGCCCAAAACTGGAAGGCATATTGTGTCTGTCCATGCCCAGGTGTATGCCAGATTCTCTGGACATCTGCCACACACACACGCACACACATACACACACCCTGTGGATTGGCCAGGAAGATGAGGCACCAGACACAAGCCCCGCTGCAGATGAGCAGCCCCACCGCCAGCACCACCCGGTCCTCCAGCACACGGCTCAGCCAGCGCACCAGGAAGAAACCTGCAATTACCTCCACCCCACACAGGCTGTACATCACACTGTTCCCCAGCTCACCGAAGCCAAAGTACTTCTGCGTCAGAGGGGTCACCATGGTCTGGAGACGAGAGAACACAGACATCAACTATTCAGAACACCCTAGAAACCACATAGCAACAAGCTTAAAACAGTTCAGAACAACTAATAGCAGGTCTTACATGAGTAAGCATCACTCATATTTTCTTCAGGCAGTGTAAAGTAAATGCAAGATTATAATATACTGTATGTAGCATATGATCTTTCATATAGAAATTTGATTTAGTGTGAAATAATAAAACTAGGCATGATATATCTGATAAAAGATAATGAAAAGGAACATTTGGAACTCTATAACCAGTTTGTCATATCTAGGTTAGGCAACTGGGAAGGTAAATGTGTGTCAATTTCAAATACCTGATTATATTAAATCAAAGCTTACAGGTGCATCTCAATAAATTAGAATGTCGTGGAAAAGTTCATTTATTTCAGTAATTCAACTCAAATTGTGAAACTCGTGTATTAAATAAATAAATTCAATGCACACAGACTGAAGTAGTTTAAGGTTCTTTTGTTCTTTAATTGTGATGATTTTGGCTCACATTTAACACAAACCCCACCAATTCACTATTCAACAAATTAGAATACTTCATAAGAACAATAAAAAAAAACATTTTTAGTGAATTGTTGGCATTCTGGAAAGTATGTTAATTTACTGTAAATGTACTCAATACTTGGTAGGGGCTCATTTTGCTTTAATTACTGCCTCAATTCGGTGTGGCATGGAGGTGGTCAGTTTGTGGCACTGCTGAGGTGGTAGGGAAGCCCAGGTTTCTTTGACAGTGGCCATCAGCTCATCTGCATTTTTTGGTCTCGTTTCTCATTTTCTTCTTGACAATACCCCATAGTTCTCTATGGGGTTCAGGTCTGGTGAGTTGCTGGCCAGTCAAGCACACCAACACCATGGTCATTTAACAACTTTTGGTGCTTTTGGCAGTGTGGCAGGTGCCAAATCCGGCTGGAAATGAAATCAGCATCTTCAAAAAGCTGGTCAGCAGAAGGAAGCATAAGGTGCTCCAAAAATTTCTTGGTAAATGGGTGCAGTGACGTTGTTTTTCAAAAAAACACAATGGACCAACAACAGCAGATGACATTGCACCCCAAATCACCACTGACTGTGGAAACTTAACACTGGACTTCAAGCAACTTGGGCTATGTGCTTCTCCACCCTTCCTCCAGACTCTTAGGACCTTGGTTTCCAAATGAAATACAAAACATGCTCCCATCTGAAAAGAGGACTTTTGACCACTGAGCAACAGTCCAGTTCTTAGCCCAGGTAAGACGCCTCTGAAATTGTCTGTGATTCAGGAGTGGCTTAAAAAGAGGAATACAACAACTGTAGCCAAATTCCTTGACACGTCTGTATTGATGCCTTGACCCCAGCCTCAGTCATTCCTTGTGAAGTTCATAAATTCTTGAATCGATTTTGCTTGACAATCCTCATAAGCTGCGGTTCTCTCGGTTGGTTGTGCAACTTTCTTCCACACTTTTTCCTTCCACTCAACGTTCTGTTAACATGCTTGGATACAGCAATCTGTGAACAGCCAGCTTCTTTGGCAATGAAGGTTTGTGGCTTACCCTCCTTGTGAAGGGTGCAAAGGATTGTTTCTGGACAACTGTACCCCCCCCCCCCCCCCCCCCGGATCAGCAGTCTCCCCATGATTGTGTAGCCTAGTGAACCAAAATGAGAGACCATTTTGAAGGCTCAGGAACTTTTGCAGGTGTTTTGAGTTGATTAGATGATTTGCGTCACATATTGTAATTTGTTGAGATAGTGAATTGGTGGCTTTTGTTAAATGTGAGCCAAAATCATCACAATTAAAAGAACCAAAGACTTAAATACTTCAGTCTGTGTGCATTGAAATTATATAATACACGAGTTTCACAATTTGAGTTGAGAATTACTGAAATAAATGAACTTTTCCACGACATTTAATTTATTGAGATGCACCTGTAGATTAGATTAGATTAGATTAGATTAGATTTAGAAGTCCCTACTACTGTGAGCCTTAATCAATCATAATTGGACAGACACTATTTAGTAGCTCTTGAATGAATTTAGGACAGTGTTGGGGCTCTGGAGACTGGCTTTCAGAAGCATTGTGCATTGATTAAAGCATTTTGAATGCAACTTGAATCCAAAAGAACATAATACAAAATCTGTTTTATTTATTATTAGTATTATATGTACTGTGCCGCTTGATTTAAAACAGCTTTACAGTAGAAGTAATACCACACATTTAACAAACATTAATTAGTGTTTTTTTATAATTATCAGCTTCACATTTTGTGCTTTTAAAATACTGCAAACGCTCAATTATTTTAAACAAGATATCAGATGCCAATTTTCCACAAGTTGGTATGATTTTTTTTAGGGTTTTCATGAAAACATACTTTGGTGAAAATTCCTCAATGTTCATGTAAAACAACACCCATTTAACTGGTCTGTTCACAGAGACCCGTTTCGGTGCATGTCTCTTTAAATACTAATGAGCTCTGCTCACCCCACCCCTCTCTTCCATGGGGCGGACTCCGTATATGTCTCGGAGGTGGTCTTATTCAAATAGCCAGCTATCTACGCAGAAACCAGCTGCAAATTGAAACAGCTCGTTGGATGACACAGTTTGAGACTCATACAGCCCATAACGATCTTGCTGCGTGTTTTCTTTTCAGCTTTTCAGAGCTGGTAGCCAAAAACCTAACTAAATGCAAAAAAAAAGAAAAATTTAATCCGGTGGCCACTTTAAAACTTTATATTCCCAATTTTAGCAAGCGCTAGCATATTTAGACAAATAGCATGTACCTTAGTTGTTTAGCCATATTGTAAGCATTACTGTTGCCAAGTTTTAGCACATTGCTAACATGTTTTAACATGTTGCATGTTTTAAAATTGTGCAAGTATGATGTTAAAGGTGCAGTAAGCAATTTCTTAGAAACACTGTTGAAAGTGGAACGGACTGAACACCAAAACACACTTCTAGCCTATCACCAGTAAGGGGCGTGTCCAGTGGCGCAAAAATTGGGTATGCAGTATATGCAGTGCACAGGAGCGCAGCACAGAGGGGGTTCCATTTTGCCAAAATCAATTTGTGAAAATCTTCTTTAATAAAATTTTATAAATAATCAAAAGCTTAGTTGTTAAAAAATCATGTTCAAATGAACTAACAGAGATTGGTAGTTAACAGTATTTTTTCATTTCTCTATTGCCCAAAAAGTAAAAAAGTCACAATATATTAGTAAATGGGCGTTTGATTTACATTTGAGAGAAACTGAGAAGATTGTTAACATGGATGCAAACTAGTCAGCTTTTGACAAAAATTGGCATTTTTAAATCAAAATAGGCCATTTGTGTGATTCACATAGATCCCATGAGTTGTTGTTTTTTTCAAACTCGTGCTACTTCAGTCTTCAGCACAAAACAATGCTGAACTTTGACAAAAAAAGTGAAGTGATTTAAATTGTCTATAATATAAATCCAAAAGCAAAACGTGAAAAGAACTATATTACGTGTGGAAATGTTAAATGAGATAATAAATGATCCTCTGCTGCCCTCTTCTGGTCATAGTGGGAATATCATTTTAACATTTTAATTTTAATTGTGTTTGTTTTCCACCAGGTGGCAGACATCTTCAACTTAAAAATGGCAAATGTTCCATGAATTATCTCTGTAAGTAAAAATGAAAAAAAATGCAGAAGTTCTTTAAAGTTCATTTTACATATAATGTTCTCATTTTATATAAAAATATATAAACAATCAACAGTTACCCTCGCACACCTGAAGGCAATCAATATGTGCATAGGGAAAACAACAAAAACAGGTCCAACTAAACGAAGAAAAATAAATCCTGCACATTATCCTCACTTGCAAATATATAAAAAAATAAATGTATTCACATACAACGTTTCGGTCCACCTGAACTACTGATGAAGGTTCATTGGACCGAAAACGTTTACATGTGAATACAATTTATTATATATAAAAAATTAAATAAAAATAGAATAATTTTGAGGACAAAATAAAAAAAGTACCTTAAATCCTCCAAAAGTGCCTAACTAAAAAAGTGAGCACTATTACATGTTTAACATGTCTGTAATTACAAGCTCTAATGTCGTTTCTTTCGTCTTATTTATTTTAAATTTTTAATTTTTTGTTGTGGTATTGAAATGGGGTGAGAGGGTTCGAAACTTTTTTCACTCTTGTGAGTTGTATACTCCATGAAAAAGTATTATTGGGCTGTTGGTAATGACTTAACAGACATTTTTCTGTGAGGGTTTAGTGTTAGGGGATTAGAATATGGGGCGCCCAAACTGGGCATGTTGTGGATCTTTGGCGTAAGGTGGTTTTCCCACTTTTGGTAGTGTGTCCAGAAATCGGCCTTCACTTAACACTCTGATACCATTGTAAAATCTGGATAGACATTTTTAGCATATTGATGTTGAGAACAGTGGTACACCCCCCCCCCCCCCCCCCCCCCCCCCCCCATGGCTTCATCTTTTAGTGTGTTTAACATTGCTAGCAAGTGCTATCATATTTTGCTGACTAGCAGAATGTACACATTTTGGTAGCCTATTGCAACATATCGTAACACTTTACGCACACTGCTGGACAATGTTTCAATATGCTAACACATTCTACATATTTGATCATTGCTGCAATGTTGTAACTATTGCCAGCATGTTTTTAACATTGTTGAGCACATTTCTTACATATTTTCTCAATGCTGTAGGGTGTTTTAACTGATGTTCGACACTGCAGCTGTTATACATAGTTTTATCATGTTGCTAGTCAGCATTGGTTTACATTTCGGATTATGTGGTATGTTTTAGCACATGGCTAGTTTTTACCTGCTAAAAGCATATGGTTAACCCTCTCCCTGTTGAAAAAAAACGCATATGCTGGTTAGGTATGTTCTGACGCTGGGATGCTGGTTTAAGCTGGTCCTTTGCTGGGTTATGCTGGTCATGTGCTGGCAAAGGACCAGCAAAAGCAAAGTACCAGCTTAAACCAGCAAAGGACCAGCTAAAACCAGCATACCTAACCAGCATATGCTGTTTTTTTCAACAGGGTGATATAGCATGTTTTATCACTCTGCTAACATTTTTAACATGTTGCTAGCACATTTCTAACATATTTTAGCACACTGCTAGTATGTTTTAACATGATCTGTTGCTAGCA
>JADLZN010008369.1:0-61228 GCA_018155175.1 Sinocyclocheilus anophthalmus | reverse complement strand
TCGATGCTCTTTGGTGTAGATCAATAATTCCATTCATGGGGCACAAGCACAAGTGCAGGACAAAGTGCTTTTCTGATTGCTGCTGTATGACGCTTGTATCGATTCAGGGCCGGGATGTTTTAGCCACACTGATCAGAAAGAATCATTTTCATACTTTCAGACGATTGTTCCATTTGCCTGCGAGTAAGCCAAATAGATTCAATTATGTACGTGGCCTAATCATATTCTGCAGATATTGTTAAATGGACCGGAATAAGATGCAAGACAAACATCTTACCCTGATGTCAAAGCTCATCTTGTCCATCCAACGCATGTTAAAACGGTATATTTCACAACAGAAATACGTATTTTGTTACACTAATTCACTGTATCCAAGTGGCTTTTTACACTATTTGCATGTGAAAGTGACAAAAACCATAGAAGAATCTGAAAATAAATGCATTCACATAATTACTTAACAATCCTGTTGTAAAAGAAAAAATAATAATTACAAAACCCGCGCAAACTGGTTCAGCCTGGTCTGATTTTCTAGTTTTAGAGGGGTTTTGGGGGAGGTCAAGTTGGCAGACCAGTTGGCTGGCCAACAAAACAGCAGCTAACAAGACTGGGAGACCATCTTGACCAGCCTAAACTGGTTTGTTGGTCGTTGATGCTGTTCTGATTTGCTAGTTTTAGAGGTCTTTTGGAGTGATCAGGCTAGGAGCCTATCTAGACCAACCTAAACTGGTTTGCTGGTCCTTCAGTCTGGTCTGTTTTGGTAGTTTTAGAGGTCTTTTGGAGTGATCAGGCTGAGAGACCAGCCGAAACTGGTATGCTGGTCCTTTTGCATGGTCTGATTTGCTAGTTAGTTTTAGCAGGGTTTTGGAGCGACCAGGCTGGGAGACCATGTAGACTAGCCTAAACAGGTTTGCTGGTCCTTTAATCTGGACTGATTTGGTAGTTATAGAGGGCTTTTTGAACAATCAGTCTGGGAGGCCATCTAAGTAGCCTAAACGGTTTTTGTTGGTCCTTTCGATTTCTGTCTATTTTTTGTAGTTTTTAGGGTCTTTTGGAGTGATCAAGCGGTGAGAACATCTGAGACGGTCACCAGGAGTCACTCTCATTTATAATTGTCTGATAAAATCAACATGCATTTACATTGGTGTGAAAAAGTGTTGGCCCCCTTCCTGATTTCTTATTTTTTTTGCATGTTTTTCACACTTTAATGTTTCAGATCATCAAATAAATTTAAATATTAGTAAAAGATAATACAAGTAAACACAACATGCAGTTTTTTTAAATGAAGGTTTTTATTATTAAGGGCAAACAAAATCCAAAACTACATGGCCCAGTGTGAAAAAGTGTTTGCCCCCTAAACCTAATAACTGGTTGGGCCACCCTTTGCAGCAACAACTGCAAACAAGCGTTTGCGATAACTGGCAATGAGCCTGTCACATCGCTGTGGAGAAATTTTGGTCCACTCATCTTTGCAGAATTGTTGTAATTCAGCCACATTGGAGGGTTTTCGAGCATGAACTGCCTTTTTAAGGTCATGCCACAGCATCTCAATAGGATTCAGGTCAGGACTTTGACTAGGTCACTCCAAAGTCTTTTTTTTTGTTTTTCTTCAGCCATTCAGAGATTGACTTGCTGGTGTGTTTTGGATCATTGTCCTGCTGCAGAACCCAAGTTCGCTTCAGCTTGAGGTCACGAACAGATGGCCAGACATTCTCCTTCAGGATTTTTTGGTAAACAGCAGAATTCATGGTTCCATTTATCACAGCTAGTCTTCCAGGTCCTGAAGCAGCAAACCAGCCCCAGACCATCACACTACCACCACCATATTTTACTGTTGGTATGATGTTCTTTTTCTGAAATGCAGTGTTACTTTTACGCCAGACATAACGGGACACACACCTTCCAAAAAGCTCAACTTTTGTCTCGTCAGTCCACCGAGTATTTTCCCAAAAGTCTGATGTTTTCTGGCAATGAGACCCGAGCCTTTTGCTCAGCAGCGGTTTTCGTCTTGGAACTCTGCCAGCAGACCATTTTTGCCCAGTCTCTTTCTTATGGTGGATTCATGAACACTGACCTTAACTGAGGCAAGTGGGCCTGCAGTTCTTTGGATGTTGTTGTGGGGTCTTGTGACCTCTTGGATGAGTCGTCGCTGTGCTCTTGGGGGTAGATTTTGGTCGGCCGCCCACTCCTGGGAAGGTTGCTCATCTTCCATGTTTTTGCCATTTGGGAATAATGGCTCTCACTGTGGTTCGCAGGAGTCCCAAAACTTTAGAAATGGCTTTATAACCTTTTCCAGACTGATAGATCTCAATTACTTTTTCTCATTTTTTTCTGAATTTCTTTGGATCTCGGCATTATGATGTCTAGCTTTTGAGGATCTTTGGTCTACTTCACTTTGTCAGGCAGGCTCTATTTAAGAGATTTCTTGATTGCGAACAGGTGTTGCAGTAATCAGGCCTGTGTGTGGCTAGAGAAATTTAACTCAGGTGTGATAAACCACAGTTTTAACAGGGGTGCAAACACTTCTTCACACAGGGCCTTGTAGTTTTGGATTTTGCTTTCCCTTAATAAAAACCTTCATTGAAAAACTGCATGTTGTGTTTACTTGTGTTATCTTTGACTACTATTTAAATTTGTTTGATGATCTGAAACATTTAAGTGTGACAAACATGCAAAAAAAATTAGAAATCAGGAAGGGGGCCAACACTTGTTCACACCTTACACTAAGAGCGGCTATGCTGTTGTTTTGGCTATATTACTTTTTTGTCTCATGCAGCGCACTGCCTGCGTCTGAGTAACAAACTAAAAACAACAACAAACAAAAAAGTGCATGTGATATTAACAGACGAACTACGCTCATATTTATAATTCCAAACAATCAGTAAGCGACAGGTGCTAGGAAACGCTGTTTTGTACTCATTTATTGACGAGTCGGCTGCGGTGCGTCCAACTGAATGCGCTGCTTCTCTGCACAGAACAGACGCCGAGAGAGGCGACACTTCTCCGGTAAAGTCAGACCTCGCGCTCGCGGGACAGCACTGGCGACATCTTCCAACTGAACCATTGTTAAGGTTTATCCAAAAAAGTCGCTAGTTTTGTCAGTATGAATATTCTATGGAAAATCTGCTAAAAGGGTCTGAAAGTCGCTAAATCTAGTGCTAAAGTCGCTGGTGTGTGTGAGACGCGGGAGCTGATGGCAGCGGGCGCTGGATATTTGTGGAGGTCAGTGTGGATATTGTGGATGAGTTCTTCTGTGTCATCACGTTCTATTAGTTCTACAGCTTCAGTTTCTGAACTTTCATGCTTAGTAACACATACAGCTGTTCCCTCACCACAGTGCAACAGTGAAAAGGGACTTCTTTCAAACAGTGTCGCGGTTCGAACGTTGTTTAAGCGACGTACACCGGTATTGCGGTATTTAAAAATTCATATCATAACAAAAAAACACCGTTATTCTGTCGGAACCGTATCCCCCAGGCGCTACATAATCACAAGTTCTTGAAACTTGCGCGCAACGAATGGTTCAGCTCTCTGCCTGTAAACAACTCTTAATTAAGATCATAACACATAAAAGTCACCCGTCCACATCCAATGGCTTTAATTTTAGAACGCGAGCTGCAGAACCTTACCTTCCAAAAACCCCAGTGTTTTACAAAAGGCACTACTGCTGCCGAGACCTAAGCACTTTTCCACGTCAAAGGCAGTTTTTACAGATATGAGCGTTGGTGTGGATTTAAGCGTACGCACACTCTATAAATGAGGCCCCATATCAAATAAGAACACTTAAAATTTTGGCCACTTGTGTGACATTCTCAAACAATATTAATTTCTGTAAATGTCAACATTTTAAAAGGCTCAAATTACGAGTTTCCAGTGTTGGGGAAATTACTTTTCAAAGTAATGCATTACAATATGGCGTTTCTCCCTAAAAAAGTAACTAATTACGTTACTTAGTTACTTTTTATGTAAAGTAATGTGTTATGTTACTTTTGCGCTACTTTTTAAATCTGGACAGCGTTTGCTTGTTTGTTTTTTAAATTAAAAAAAGTTATATTTTTGGCAAATATACAAGCTTTTTCACACCAAAAGTGAAATAAATAAGCCTCAGGCTGAAGGAAAAGTAAAATGCCGAAGAGCCATTTCAACACTTGCACAATAACAAAGACACACAGTTGCTTCTAAGTCATTAGTGCTTATTAGTACGCTTTGAAACCGGATCATCGAAGCTCGAGCAAATAGAATGGGGTTAAATACATAAAGCATATTTGTGTTTTTAACATTTAATTATTGCAGGTTTGCGTCATGTTCTGAGTTGCATTATTTTTATTCATTTTTGAGGAATACTGAATCTGTTTTTATTTGTCAGTGAGATGAATTAATGCATATTCATATTTATTTTAGAACTACAGTAACATCTGATTTCTCTCAGCACGGGACAGCACGCTGTCAGTCAATACATTGAAAAAAAAAAAAAAAGTCACTCAGATTTTCTCTGTAAATTAAAAAGTAATGTGTTACTTTACTAGCTACTTGAAAAAGTAATCTGATTACGTAACTCACTTTACTTGTAACGCGTTACCCCCAACACTGCTTTGAGAATGAAAACCAACCTGTTTGTTCCTCGGTATCTTCATGTTTGACTCTGAATGTTTCTTCAATCTTTATGTCTTCACTCTCCTCTTTAATAAAAGCCATCTTTATAACATTAACGTGGAGATCTGTTGCCTCACCAGGCGTGCTGTCGTGTTTGGAGAGAGCACAATGAACAGAAAGAACCACTTTAATGAGAACATCAGAAACGGTGTCACTGAATTGTGTAGAGTTTCTAAACGCTCGGGTTCTCTCAGTGCTGCTGGTAAGAGACCGCATTCGTGTTCACGATACATCGATGTACGATATAAGGATCGAAATGAGACGCACTCTCGAACATAACGTTCACTGATGTCAGATAAAGCATTACAATGTTATATTTAATAACACATAATTCGCTCTACAGTTCTTGTAAAACTATAAACTCACCTGAAAAGAGTTGCGCTAATTTAAACACTGTTTAATGGTTAAAACTCAAACCTTTCTTCAGCCGAATCACAACAGCTGCCGGAGCGTGGCGCAGCCTTGCGGCGTCACATCGCCAGATCAAAACAAAAGCGCTCTTCTTCTTCTTCTGATGTTTTTGGCAAACCAACGTAAAGGTGCATTACAGCCACCTACTGATCTGGAGCACCTACTGTCTAACTGTGCGTTCACACCGCCGGCGGCGAGAGCGTCAAAATTCGCTCTGGCTGCCCTGTAGACGCTCCACGAGCGGTCTTTATTTAAAGGGGCCGCAAACATACCAAACAAGCGTTCTGATCTTCTTCTTCTTCTTCTTCTTCTTGTACGATTTTATGGCGGTTGACAAGCCAACTTATGGTGTATTACCGCCACCAACTGGACTGGAGTGTGAAGCATTAACGGGAAAGAGGAAAAAGTACCACAAACAAAAAAAAATTTTTTTTTTAAATTGTTTTTAAAATAATAAAAAATTTTTTTAAAAACCCATTCCATAAATAAAACAACCGGTAGTATTATTATGACATTTAAATTCTACTTTCTAATCCTGTTGCCCGTTCGGATACTTGTGCAGACTTACCACAAAAAGGGTAAAGCCTTATGATATATCTTAAATGGGAAAGTAAAAAAAATATTAATGGAAAGAACATAACAATATACTTACATGTTTGCTAACGAAATAAACCAATTAAAAGCTATTTGTGTGGCGTGGCTTTTGTGTTCTCATTTCAATATTTTAAATGTATTTAAAAATGTATGTAAACATTTTTTTGAATATATATTTATTGTATTTAATTAACAATAATTTGTACCATTCATTTGTGTGCAGCCTACATTGAAAACAGTCCTGGCTAAAGTGTAGCCTTAACCCTTTCATGCATGAATGATTAAATCACAAAGTAAGATTTTTTTTATATTTATTTTTTAAACTAGCGAAAAATCATGCAAATAACTTTTTTTCAATATATTTTATTTTGAGGGAGTTACATATCTGTCTACTGTAGTGGACACCGTGAATAAAAGGTTTAATGTAATTGGTCAAATCCGTGTTGTTTTGAAGCGTTCCAGCGCGAAATGTTGCCTATAAATAGTGTTGCATAACTTGCGTCAAATTCACATCACTATGGATGATCAAGTTGTTGCGTTTGGTATGGCATTGCTCCAAATAAGTATGATCAGGTGTTACTTAATATAACTAAAATCAGAAAACATTTGACTTCTAGGATAAAAAGTGAACTGTGACTATTACACTTTATTTTTTTATTATATCATTAGGTAATTATTAGATTAGTATTACTCATACATTAATGTAGAAGCAGGATTTTACTGTTGGAGTTGACTGAGGAGTAAAAAAGGTCTATTTTTCATGTGAAAATGCAGTTGATTAAAAATAGAATAGAGAAACCTGAAATTTGTATGCAAGTACACTACATTACTAAGTGTACATAGCTTCATTTTGCTTAAGTAATTATTAGTTGTTGTTTTTTTTTTTACAGATTCTTGGCTACCGGAGACTCTTACCGCACCATAGCCTACAGCTATCGTGTGGGAGTGAGCACTGTGGCAGGGATTGTTGAAGAGGTCACAAGGGCAATATGGGACGCCTTGGTTCAGGAGGTCATGCCAGTTCCCACCACAGAGGACTGGAAAAGCATTGCCACGGACTTCCTTCATCGGTGGAACTTCCCCAACTGCCTTGGGTCCATTGATGGCAAACATGTTGTGATCAGGGCCCCTGACAACTCGGGGTCCCTGTTCTTCAACTACAAGGGGACCTACTCCGTTGTGCTCCTGGCAGTGGTAGATGCCCAGTACTGCTTCCGGGTAGTGGATGTGGGCAGATACGGGAGGACAAGTGATGGTGGTGTGCTGGCTAACTCCATCTTTGGCCAGGCACTTCGAGATGGAACCCTTGTCCTGCCACAGGATGCTCTGCTGCCAGGTGCAGAGCATTTGGGACCACAGCCACATGTGTTTGTGGCTGATGAGGCCTTTCCACTCCGCCGAGACCTAATGCGGCCTTTCCCAGGACACAATCTCTCCGGCAGGCAAAGAATTTTCAATTACAGGCTGTCACGGGCAAGGCTGATTGTTGAGAATACCTTTGGTATTCTCACAGCTCATTGGCGTATGTACAGAGGAGTCATTGAGATCAGCCCTGCCAACGTGGATGCCTGTGTGAAGGCTACCTGTGTCCTGTACAACTTCCTGAGGAGGTCCTCAAACATAACCAGGACGCCCATACCATCGGCTGGAGACGGAGACGCTGCTGGCCTATAGGAGGTCACCCGAATGGGCAGCAACAATGTCTCACGGGAGGCCATCCGTGTACGGGAAAAATTTATGACATATTTCTCCACAGAGGGAGCTGTCCCCTGGCAACCTGTGGCATAAGCCATTAATTTTAACGGCTCTTTTAAGAGCCACCAATTAATTAAAAAAGCATTTCCATAAATATAATATCAAGTGTGTCAACACCCACTCTCCCTTTTGTTGTTTTTTTTTTCTGGAAAAAGAAAGTTTTTTCCATTTTTACACACTTATTTTGTACTTAATATAAATAAAATTATTCTTTAGTAATTATTAAGATAATCTTAAGACCATCACATGTATTTAGGTAACAACTAAAAAAATGTATTTAGGTACCACTTGTATGTTAAAAGGACATTTTAGTTCATATTCATATTCATGATGTTCTTTTTAGAACCATCATATGAGCCCTTTAAGTACACGAGGGACTTGAACTTTTTCACCTGGGTCCCCTACACATTTTCAATATGATAAGGTGGATATGATAGATGTGTAAAAATATAAAACACATATAACCAGAAATGTTAACAAAATTGTAATTATTAACTTTCAACTTATTTATTAACTTACAACTTATTTATTAACTTATTTTGAAGAGACATTAATAAAAAATTTTAAAAATTAAAAAGCTAGAATAAACTGTTTGAAGAAATAAAAACATTACATACTGTATATATATTTGAACACAAAATATATGCATAATGGAGAAAGCACAAGGTGCAGCTGACAAGACTGCGAGGGAAATAAGCTTACTAACACCCCTCACAGACTTGTCAGCTGCCCCCGATACTCTCTTCCCAGTGGTCAGTGTGTCCAGCATCAAAACATTTTGCTTCATACCCTAATTTGTGCACCTGGAACTTTAGGTCCTGCCTCAACTCTCCTTGACGCCCTCGCCGGCCAAGACGCGCCGCGCCGCTCCTCGCCGCTTTTCGCCGCCCCCCCCCACCCCCTTTCGCCGGGGGGTGGGGGGTATGGGGGGGGGTACCACAATTACAATTTATATTCTTTCCATATTTACTGTCTTTTTTAGATAATTGAACACTTCTTTCCACACAGAAATCACAAAATTCATAGAAAGGTACATAGGAGCCTACATAAAATACATATATATAATGCCAGAGGTATTCAGATTGAATTCTTGATGAAATGCATAGGTAAAAGCCCGCTGTTCAGTGCTGTGCGGAAAATAATACCGATATAATGTTTAGTTCACATCCAATATGGTGGAAATCCTGTAGTGCAGAACCATTATACCAAGTTTAGGAATATCCTGAGAAGTTTTCCATATGGCCACTAGGCTGTGTTTGTTGTTTTTAATTAAACATATCTTTTTTAATAATACAGTAATAACACAGTAATACTGTGTGTATTGAACAAACCATTGAATAAAATGATAAATCACGTGGAACATAATATAGCTTCAGATAGTGCAAACACTTCTGATGAATACTTTCTATTTCACTCTCCTGTAGATTCAAAAGTCAGCTGATCCTTCTTTTTCTGCCAGCCATTCCTCTCTGATATTATTTCATCCACCATCCTGTAGGCCTTACTATCATGCTTTGCTCTTGAAATCTACATATATACAAAAACCCCTCCTGCAAATTCTACTAATAACACAAATGCATTTATGTAAATGCATTTTCAAGAAGAACAACAGCCACAGCAATAGTATAAATTGTAGCTGAAATAGCTAACAATGCACAGCGTCCAAATTGGTGTGTGTCCTAGTCTGTCCCTCTAGTTGGTGTGCACACTGTACAGTGTAAGACATGAGCTCTGTTTGCTTTGAAGCTTGTAAATAAGCTTGCAGATGACCAGAGACTACTATTTCAGGGAAAGAAGCAACAGCATATTCTGTCTGTCCTTTAGTAATTTAAGCAGTCATAAAAAATTGTCAAATTATTTTCAGTGTAATGCAGATTTGATTCAAGATTTGATTCAAGGATGGGCAGTGAGTGAGTATGCTGGCTGCCACGAAACCGGTCCATGAACTTCCGTCTGCTGGCCATCAGAGGTCACCCTTTCCATTTAATTGACTCTCGCACGACACACTGTTGCACATCACCCCGGACTACATATCCCATCATTCATTGCACTGATTGCACTCAGCACGGATTGCACACAGCTGTTAACACTGATTGCACCCAGCTGTTTCATATCACTCCCTCACTATACAACACTCACTCTTATCCCTTCCCTCTGCCGAGTATTATTCAGCGATTATCTCCAGATAGCTACACTACAGAGCCCTCATTTGTTAGCCTTAGCCTTAGCCCTTATCCTTTACCTTAGCCTTAGCCTTAGCCTTAGTCTTAGCTTAGTTTTGCCTTGTCTGTCTCCTTCGGTTTTGATTTTCGCCTGTTTTCCTGGATTTCTCCCTTAGTTTTGCCCCTTTTTGATTCTGTCTGCCGGTCATTGACCTACGCTAGCCCTAGGACTATGCTTGTTTTGCCCGCCATATACCTGTTTGACATTGTTCGACCCTGCCTGTTATACCACGTCTCTGCTTCTCCAAATAGCTTTGCGAATGGATCCGCACGTCTCACGTCTCAACAGCCCCGTTACAGCTGCAGTATAACATTTACGTCTGTGAGTGTACTTAACCCTAAGTCTTCCAGTGGAAGGAAGCGACAGTCGACTTCCTTTTGTTTTGTTTACATAAAGACTATAATTAAATGTTTTAATTAAACAGCAGATTAAATTAAGCACTCACAGCCCCAACAGTTGGCAATTCAGCAAGCTGTTTTATGAGTTTGGTGATGAGGGGAGGAGCTCCTTCAGGGTTGTAAGCAGACTGAGTAGGAACCGAGTAACATTGGGTAACACTTTAGAATACTGTTTCATCATTCATAAATAACTACACAAGAACACATGAGTAACGCAATATTAGCACTCTAGTAACTACTAGTATCTAACAAGAAACTCTGATTAATGAATTAGTACACTGTAAATTATTTCCAGGATTTCACAAGATGCTACTGTAATATTTCACAGTAAATTACATTATCACTTCACAGGCTTTATCTGTGATATTTCACAGTATAATACCGTATTCAGAATTTCACTGTGAAAATAATGCAGGCGGGGCAGTTACAGGAAACTACTGTGAATTTGCACGCAATTTTTCATCCGAGCTCTCTTGTCTCCGCCGAGGTCTTATCTGACGGATTCAGCGGTAAGTGTTGAAATGTCAAATTCTGTCAATTTAATGACTATTTTCATATATAATATTATATATACAGTATATATATATACATATACATACACACACACAGTGGGTGCGGGAAGTATTCAGACCCCCTTAAATTTTTCACTCTTTGTTATATTGCAGCCATTTGCTAAAATCAGTTAAGTTCATTTTTTTTCCTCATTAATGTACACACAGCACCCCATATTGACAGAAAACACAGAATTGTTGACATTTTTGGAGTTTTATTAAAAAAGAAAAACTGAAATGTTGGTCCTAAGTATTCAGACCCTTTGATCAGTATTTAGTAGAAGAACCCTTTTGATCTAATACACCCATGAGTCTTTTTGGGAAAGATGCAACAGTTTTTCACACCTGGATTTGGGGATACTCTGCCATTCCTCCTTGCAGATCCTCTCCATTTCTGTCAGGTTGGATGGTAAACGTTGGTGGACAGCCTTTTTAGGTCTCTCCAGAGATGCTCAATTGGGTTTAAGTCAGGGCTCTGGCTGGGCCATTCAAGAACAGTCACAGATTTGTTGTGAAGCCACTCCTTCGTTATTTAGCTGTGTGCTTAGGGTCATTGTCTTGTTGGAAGGTAACCTTCGGCCCAGTCTGAGGTCCTGAGGACTCTGGAGAAGGTTTTCGTCCAGAATATACCCTGTTCAATTTATCTTTCCCTCGATTGCAACCAGTCGCTCTGTCCCTGCAGCTGAAAAACACCCCCACAGCATTATGCTGCCACCACCATGCTTCACTTTTTGGACTGTATTGGACAGGTGATGAGCAATTCCTGGTTTTCTCCACACATACCGCTTAGAATTAAGGCCAAAGTTTTCTTGGTCTCTTCAGACCAGAGAATCTTATTTCTCACCATTCTTGGAGTCCTTCAGGTGTTTTTTTCATGTGTCTTGCACTGAGGAGTGGCTTCCGTTGGGCCACTCTGCCATAAAGCCCCCCGACTGGTGGAGGGCTGCAGTGATGGGTTGACTTTCTACAACTTTCTCCCAACACCCGACTGCATCTCTGGAGCTCAGCCAAAGTGATCTTTGGGTTCGTCTTTACCTCTCTCACCCAGGCTCTCTCCCCGGAGCTCAGTTGCCGGACGGCCATCGCTAGGAAGGGTTCTGGTCGTCCCGAACGTCTTCCATTTAAGGATTATGGAGGCCGCTGTGCTCTTAGGAATCTTAAGTGCAGCAGAATTTTTTTTTTTAACCTTGGCCAGATCTGTGCCTTGCACAATTCTGTCTCTGAGCTCTTCAGGCAGTTCCTTTGACCTCAGGATTCTCATTTGCTCTGACATGCACTATGAACTGTAAGGTCTTATATAGACAGATGTGTGGCTTTCCTAATCAAGTCCAATCAGTATAATAAAACACAACTTGACTCAAATGAAGGTGTATAACCATCTCAAGGATGATCAGAAGAATTGGACAGCACCTGAGTTAAATATATGTATGTCACAGCAAAGGGTCTGAATACTTAGGACCTTGTGATATTTCAGTTTTTCTTTTTTAGTAAATCTGTAAAAATGTCAACAATTCTTTGTTTTTCTGTCAATATGGGTTGCTGTGTGTACAGTAATGAGGAAAAAAAATGAACTTAAATGATTTTAGCAATTGGGCTGCAATATAACAAAGAGAAAAATTTAAGGGGTCTGAATACTTTCCGTACCCCCTATATATCATATCTGATTAAAGGTTATTTTAAAGTGTAACCATGGCGTTACAGTAGTTGTATGTTCTGTTAGCGGTAATATACTTGCAAGGTTTGCGCGCATTTTTTACAGAAATAACAGACATTGGTTGGTTTGTAGTGTTATTGTACGTATATGTAATGTGGGTTTTGGGTTTTGTTTTTGTTTCATGTTCATGTTTTCCATGTCTTTTTGTAATTGTTTCATGGTCCCTGTTTGTGTCATGCTTCCCTTGCCCTCATGTATTCATGCCATTGGTTCCTCTGTTCATTGTCATGTTCTGATTGGTTGTCTTAGTCATTTGTCTTGTTTCCCATTGGTTTGTTCTTTTCATGTGACCCTCTTGTTTCCTATAAATAGCTTCATGTTCCCATTGTGCCCTCATCGTATATTGAATGTATTTAACCCGCTGTTGATGAGTCTAGTCTGTTCATGTCAAGTCAAGTCTCGGATTATCGTTTGGATCACTTGTAAATAAACTGCACTTGGGTTCTCACTACGCTCGCCTCCAGTGGATTGATCGTTACAATTAAGCTGATATTTAACTGAGACATTAACTACACGTCGGAAATTTTTTGAAGCCTTATTTGGAAAAAAAAAGGTAATTATCTGTTAACTTTAACATTAGCTTTTTTTTAGTGCTAACAGCGTTCTCTCTTTCCCTGCTATTCTCTCCACAGCCTTTTTCTGTGGTGACCACTGGGGAATAAAGTTGTAAGGTAAGCTGTGGCCTATAAAATTTTATTTTATATTATCAACCAGATAAATTATAGTGTCGCGGATTAGGGCAAAGGTAGCCCTAATTAGTAACGTTAGCTGGGCTTCTTCGTAATTTTCTCCGATGCTGTGTGTGTGATACAAAGCAGCCGTTGCCTGACGCGTCAACTGAAAAATGAAGTGTGCATGTCAATATTCGAATGAAGCTATTGTTTGGGAAAAAAAACTAAAAAAAAAAAACGTTACTCCTTTTGATCGTCTTTGTTTCTGGAAAGTTCCACTGCCAAATGTGCTGCGCGGCAGTTTCCCCGCTGTTAGACCAAATTGCACTCATCAGTGTTTTGCAAGTACATTAACGTTGGTTATAACTAGACAGTCCAAAAGACTTGCAGTGATTTGTAGTTAATTATTGGCTTTTAATCGTTATCTTTTGATGGTGTTTGTATTCGTGAGCCACCTTACAGTAGTAGTAACTAGTTATAGGTTGGTGAAGTAACTTTCTAGCTACACACACTGTGTATTTTAAGGTTGACAACCTGAGTTTTTCTGTATATATCCCTATTTTCACATTTAGCTTTACTACTGTTGTATATATCGTTCATTTTTTTGTGGTCAGTATTGTTTAGTACCTGTTTTTTTTTTGTTTTTTTTTTGCATGTGATCCTACTATGTTAACTTGGTGTTATTAGGGCAATCTTCTAGCTATAACTGTCCAAAACCACAGGATTGTTGGTTTTAAATCCCTGTTAGCTCCATATTTTGTTTTTCTCAACAGAATAGAACACAATGTTCAACTGTAAATTCAGTTTGTGTGAGCATGTGTCTGAGACTGTTATTGAGGTTGTTCAGCACTCAAAACTGCATAGCAACGCTCCCAACTATAAGTACCATTGCGGTGTGCCTGAATGCTCTCGGATGTATCTCAAAGCAAATGTATTAAACTCATATTTATAGAAAGCATAAAGGGCTTGGATCATTTGTGCTACCTTGCAAGCAATTTGAAACTCCCTTAAAATGTGTGGCTCAGTTTTGTACAGTTACATGTGACACCTTAAGCTCCCTCGTCAAGCATTTGAAGTCACATATACAGGAAGGTTTAGAAATCAAATGCCTAGTGAGAGGTTGTGATTGCAGCTTTACAGTTGCATCCACTTTAGCCTCACATTTTTTAAGGAAACATAAAGATCTAGATCACACCTTGTTAGGTGTGTCCGATCCTGCAAAGCCTAGTAGTCTTCATAGTATGTTCTGATACTTCTGTTGTGGATGGTAATGAGCCAGAAGGGCGATTTGCTGTGGATGACACCTCTATTGACATATCTTTCTATCTTTTTTTAAAGGAGTCATATGATGCGATTTTTTTGTCAATTTTTCCTTTCTCTTTGAAGTGTTACAAGCTCTTGGTTAAAGAAGATCTGTAAAGTTGCAAAGACTAAAGTCTCAACTCCAAAGAGATATTCTTTATAAAAGTTAAGAGTCAACCACGCCTACCTAAAATGGTTCGTTCTAACACGCCCCCACATATCTACCTCACTATGTGGAAATATTAGCATAATGTCTACTTCACGATGTGGGAAGATTTGCATAACGCCGCCCAAATGTTCACGCAAAGAAAGAAGTTGTAACTTATTCTCGCTGTAGTATTGTTGCTGCCGCCATGTCGTGAAGACGCTGTGTGTTTCGTTGTGAAAGCGAAGCTACTTTGTTTGGTCTTCCAAAAGAGGACGATATCTGCTTCGTCATGCCTGGAGCTGATCCGTGCTGGTCGCTGAGGAAATACATCAACTTCGCACTGTGGATCGCCAGATCGGCTTTAAACGTGGACGAAGCGGAGTCCAGCCTGTGGTCGTCACATGTGGTTGCCTTATGCTGTACTGCATTAAAGGGGCATGCTGCTCTTCTCAGCTGCTTATTAAAGAAGAGCACCCCTTCGCTGCTTCTCTTCTTCTGTAAGGGCATTCTGCCCTAGTCTATGCTATTTCAAAAAGTCTTTGCTTTAAAGCTACTGGGATTTTGCTTGCTTGTTAAGGCTTATCTAGTGTCAGTATAATGTTTGTCGCTAGACCTGCTTGTTGCTTTAAGCTATTGGTTGTTACTGCAAGTACTGGTATCCGGGTAAACTTGCAGCAGCAAGAAGCTAATGTTTAAGCTGTTGTTTAAGGCCATCTAATTGTTCTTGAAATATGCTTGCTACTTATGGCTCATCTGGTTATTGGGAATTCTATTTATTTAGGTTTCTCTGACCACTGCAACATGCTGTGATTAAGCAAGCAACATGCTTGTTGCATAAAGCTATTGAGTGTATTGGTAAGGAATTTTGTCTATACTCATGTGGGATATCAGATTGAGGACTTGTATCACAATGAGCGCAAATGTCAATGGGAGGCGACAAACCTGTAAACTCATGAGTTGATTTATTGAGTTATATGCTGTTTTTAAATGGATGCTAAAGCTTTAGGCCAGGTAGAATCTGCGATCTCTGAACCAGTTCATTTGCTCGCTTCTACGGCTGCAGTACGCTGTGTTTGCTGCAAACTAGGCTGCAATTCTAGCTGGTTTTCTGCATCTTTAATCTTTTTCAGGTACTGCATTAAAGGGACTTTCTGCTTATAAAGAAGAGCACCCCTTCGCTGGGGACACCCTTCGTCAGGGTCGTGATGCTCTTCTTAGCTGCTTATAAAAAAAAAAAGCACCCCTTCGCTGCTACACTCCTTCGGTAAGGGGCTTGCTGCTCTTCTTAGCTGCTTATAAAGAAGAGCACCCTTTCGAGTCCACCTACCCCCAAAGGGCAAGCTGCTCTTCTTCTGCTCATAGCAGAAGAGCACCCTTCACGCCACTCCTTCCGAATGCATTTTCAGTTAGATGCGGTCCTGTGGTTGGGTCGTCGCATATGGGTTGGTTTTGGGTTATTCATGCGCTCCGTCTCCTATCCATGCTATGCTCATGGATGGGCAGGGAGTGTTGCCCAGAACAGAACCATACCCCCAACCTAAAATGTATGCTAATTGTAAGTTATCTTTGACGATAGTGGTCCTGACAGAAATGCAGACATGGTTTTATGTTTACGCATTATATAAGTATAAGTCATTATAATCCGTAATTGTCCCCACTGGATACAACAAATGCCTCTTTTATAATGGGTTTTAATGTTAAGGGAAGTTGTTGCTACCAGCCAGTACCATCCAGACAATTACTGAGGATTTTCAAAATGCCCATGAAATTGGACTTTCACATTCCTTTATGATCCTAAGTGAGAAACTGAAAGAACTTGGAAACCAAGAGGCCACTATAAGCAAAATAATTGATTAAATTAACAGGGCAGATCTTCTTAAGTTGTGTAACAGGGGCATTTTTAACACAGAGCCATTGATCACTGATCCCAAACTTCTAGAGGAGAGAGGTATTTTGACAAATGATGGCAGTGTTGTAAAAGGAGCTTTAGTTGCCATTTCAGGAGACAACCTGGGATCACATTGCATTGGGGGTTTTGTCGAAAACTTTAGTCGGACGAGCCATTTCTGATGCTACTGTGAGATCAACAGAAATGCGTATATGAATGAACCATACACTTGTGGGACTTAAAGAACTGCAGAATCCTATCAAAGTCATTTGCAAGGTTTAGACACCAGTGATACTGTGTCAGTATGCGGCATCAAGAAGGAATCAAACTTGCCTTGTTTGTTGGTCACTTGGTTCAGAAGAAGCACTTTACCTACTTACAATTAAACGGATGTAAAAACAAATTCAAATATCAAGGAAATGATGCCAGCAGCAAACCAGCAGACGTGTCTCCTGGTAGCGAACGATTAAGTGGACATGCAGTTCAGAACTGGTGCTTTCTGAGGTTACTACCTCTTTTTGTGGATGACAGAATTAAAGATCCTTCTGAAAATGACGTATGGCAACTCATTCTGCAGCTGATAGAGATTGTGGAGCTTATTTGTGCACCAGCTATTACAACAGGCCAAGTGGCACATCTGAAAGTCCTCATTGAAGAATATGTCTTCAGTCGTCAAAGGCTTTTCCCTACCAGTCCGTTAAAACCCAAGCATCACTATTTGTGCCATTACCAACAGCTTATTCTTCACTTTGGCCCACTTATACGCCTTTGGATGTTACGGTTCGAGAGCAAACACTCTTTCTTCAAGCAGTGTGCCAGGAAATTACACAACTTTAAGAATCTTTGCAAAACTCTTGCAGAAAGATACCAACTGTTGCAAGCCTACTTGAGTGCAGGTAATCTCTTCCCTTCAGCTGTGCATGTTGAAAAGAGTACAGAGTTTTATGTGTGTGATTACAACGACAGGATCAGGGTATCTGTAGCTGGTCAAAATTGAGTCACAGTCTGCAGTAGCTTGCAATGAAGTCACCGTGAAAGGCACAGTATACCAAAAGGGGATGTGTGTTTTGCTTGAGAGTACTGATGGAGAGATGAGTGACATGGGTGTCTATTGTGAATTAGGAGTAGTCCAAGAGGATTATGTTTCTTTCCACCATTCTTTTCCAGAGGCAGTTTGAGCTGGCACGTGATGTGACCGAAGTAGCTGGAATAGATGTAACAAGTGGAGCAAGCTGGTTAGGTAAAACTGCATACTAGGGCTGCACGATTAATTGAATGTGACTGTCATGCACATCTTGTCAGTAAAGCCGGCTCTGTGATTAGTAGTAAATCTCCATGTGCTTTCAGATGGAGCAGCATTTACTAAACAGAGCCGTAGTTCATTGACTCTACGCAAAATCGTGTTCATAATAGCAGACGATTTAATCGCGTGATTATGAAATCGTTCTGTGATTATGAAAGCTGTTTGCGTAGCTTGACAGTGAACTACGGCTCTGTGTAGTAAATGCTGCTCCATATGAACGCACGTGAAAATACCACATTTAATAACATGTTTTTACTCCAAACTCACTTCATAACATCAGTCGAGTGTTTGAAATAACTCCCTTTTGTGATCTGATGTAGCTTCTTGTCACAGAATGAGGCAGAACATTTCATATATTCTACTGTGATAAAGGCTATGTCGATTAGCATTTCATTATTATATACTTTATTATAATAAGACGAATTCAGATAAACCATATATTGTCGTAGTCTTGTGTTTATTAGTCACGTTGAATTAATCAAAGCAGTTAAATCTTCTGTTTATTCAGCAACCGCTATAGGGATTTCCTGGGTTTCTTCTACGGGGCGTATTTGGAGTTTCAGCGCGAGAGCGCCCTCTGGCCTTCGGATGGAAATTTACTGCTGATCACAGAACCGTACTTAATTGAAAGATACGCATGACAATTGCAGCTTTTGCCTAATCGCGATTTATTGTCTTTGCGATTAAATTCCGATTAATTGTGCAGCCCTACTGTATACACAAGATGTAAATGTCAGGGTTTGGGTAGAGAAGCGGTTTCCAAAACTGGGGTGCACGCACCCATAGGGGTGCACAGACCGACCAGCAGGGGTACGCGAGAGAATGCTTTTGTTGATCTGTGTGCATTTTTTGAAGGGGCAAGTGAAAGAGAATTTTACTTGCCCGACCGGACAACTAATCTAATCTTATTAAAACATCGAATTAGAGAAGCACCAAAAGTTCAGCTAGAATGATTCTGATTTTATTACACTTGGTGTAAACGGCAATTAATAATGGATAATCAATAGTAACAAGGCAGTTGAGACTCACTTGAGACAATCTCATGAAGAAATCGAAACAAATGAACACAACTGCACACAGAAGAAACATACTGCGGTAAAAAAATGTAGTTTTTATATTTATTACATAAAGCCTAGCCTAATTAATTAACATGACACGACTAAGAGAGTGCAGTTTTCCCCAAAAATCAGTACGATTGTAAATTCGACATTGATTTTAAACAAGACTTCAAATGAGTAGTTATTATTAAGTGACTTAGGGCATACATTTTAGTACAATAATGTCAATGTTTTTGCTCAATTTGTTTAACGAAAATAGTTCCAAAAAAACTGCATCTCTGAGCAACACACAGCATCAGCGGTGTTTCGTTAGGCTACTGAATGATTCGCATTTTTGAATTAATAATTTGAGTCAATGATTCAGTGGTCCATTCATAAAGACAGGCGCTTGCTTCATTCTTGAATGAATCAGCCGTCTGAACGATCGTTTGAATTCTCAATGACTCACTCTTAGCAGCCATTTCTGCTGGCGGGATATGTTCAATTTAAAATTAACTTTTTTTTTTTTTTTACAACTTTTGATATTTGTAAATAAAAAAAACCTGATGTAAAACACCAAGCTCACAGCATTACTTATGCTGTTGTAATTTTGCAGTGTTAATGCATTCATTCTACATTTCAGCTTCATTAAACTGTCTTGTGTAAATGCCTCTAAATACTACTTCGGCTTCTGTTTCTTCTGCAGTGGAAAGATAGTTTTTTTTAAATACTGATTTCATTTGATTGGTAAAAGCCCTATGGAGTCTTATTATATTAAATAATTATTAATAAAATGTAAGAATTTGATATGAAAGATGACACATACATTTAATAAGGTTAGGGAAAATGCCCTTTAAACAGGCAAAAAATTACCTGGAAATCAATGTAAAACATTTTTAGTATGCAGTAACTTTAGTCATATAAAATTTAATTTTCCAGCAACAAAATTGTGGCTAGTGAAAATGCTGAGTGGCCAGTAATTTTGGAAAACCACTGCACACAGTGGCTGGTGAGCAAAAGAGTTAATGTCGAACCCTGTATACAGTGAATACTTGTATTGCAGTAAAAAAAGTTTAACCGGAGTACGGTGGTGGGGTTGCTTGACATGTGTCAAACACCAGAAAGGGGTGTACGCTGCAAAACGTTTGGGAACCACTGTGGTAAGGGATGAGGCGCCCTGCAGGGCAGGGCAGGGCCGAGGTGGCAGATCATGACCAGGCGATATACACTACAGGATACATTCGATGACGAAACTGGCAGGGGACTGCAATCCCAAGGAGAATAAAGGGGAGCAAAAGGAGGGTAACTAGGGAAACACAGTGGGGCCAATGTAACCATAATCAGGTAACAAGCGGTGGGTCAAAGAAATTGACATGAAGATCCATAGCAAACAGGAAAAAGACAAGCCGATGTGCTCACAAAACAACCATGCCAGCAACCATCCAAAGCCATGTCTTTGACAAAACAAGACCACGAACACGCATCAATGAGAATACTCATAGCCGCCCGTGTTCACACAATCAAACAGCACGCATCCCGCGAAATCAACTGCTTGGCTACACAGCACAAGACAAAACCGGACATGAAAGCATGCAGCTGATAACACGAGCTGTGTACAACAACAACATAAGACAACAAGAAAAGCACGCGGCCAAACACAAACTGCGTGCTACACAAAACACAACACACGTGGACCGAAGACTGCATGCTCCCACAAGACCGAGCATGGTGCACGAGTGTCCGGACCCTGAAACGAAACCTAAAATCAACAAGACATGAGTGCCGAGATCCAACACCACGCTCCAACATGAAACAAGGAAACCGGACATGCAGCCGCAAGCTCACATGAAAACAAGACATGACAGGAGTGTCAAGGCTCTGTCACAAAACCATGAATAACACTAGACCGAAGTGACAGAACCCTGACAGTAAACTTATTGGGTGTGCTTTTTTAATAACATGTTTTCAAACAATGGCATAGGTCCTCCTTTTAAATCCTCCAAAGGACGTCCTTTACTACCAAATGTTCTGTAGTACACGTTCTCATCACAATGATGCCAGTGAAATTGTGCATAGTTTAAGCTTAAAGTCATTTTATCACTCATCACAGTCAAAGTTTAGGTACCCAGAGCTTGCAGTTTTTAGTTAAAAAAACAAACAAATGCTATAGAAAAAAAAATTATCATACCTGTCTGTACTAAATCCAACTATATAAAAATATTTAGTGTTAACTGTTATTTGTTTCTTAAATGTCCTAGTTCATTGCATCCAGTTCATACCTTCCTTTGTCAAGTGCTTGAAACATTTTTTGCTGACTACATTTTCTATATAGCTGTTAATAGTTGATTTGTCTTTCCCCCCCAGTTAGTATATAGTGCAAAGGGTGATTGTACTTTGTGATTACTGTTTGTGGAAATGTTGGAAAACTTGTAGATGTAATTTAAGTCGGGTCAAAACTGTCAGCTGATTCAATATTTGAAAATTAAGATGTAAAAATACAGTATATCGACATGGACAATGGACAGTGTGACTGAAAGTGCAGCAAACTTGGAAACTTTTAGTTTGGTCAGGAATGACGACTTGTATAGTTCCACTATTTTAGGTCCAGCCTGTTGCAGTAATAAAAGTCAAATATGTGTTTAAAACCATAGTAAATTGACAAATGGAATTATTTTCATGTCTGACCAAACTCTCTTTTCAGAAAATGGTTGAAGTAATCATGAAAGAATTGGTGTTGTCATTCTTACCGGGCCTCTCTGATGAAACTCTGACTTCACTGCTGAATGGGTTGCAAGAGCTTGGTGTGGAAAACAAGGAAGACCTTGCTTTTGTACAAGAAAAAGATACAGAGAAATACCTTCAACCTATTCAGTGTCGAAAGTTACTGAATGGCTTTCAATGGAACTATTTGATATTGTCCCATGAAAAAGTTGAATAAATTAAAGTTGAATGGAATAATAATAAATTAGAATAAAATAAAGTTACAATTAAAATACATAGTATGCATAAAATCAAGTAAAATAATATTTTAGAAGAATAAGTGTAAATATAACATGAATATTTGTTTTATTTATTAGTGGTTATACAACAAATAATACAATCGTCATATTTAATCTTTATGAATAATAAAATGAATCAGAACAAAGATGCTGCGTGTCAAATTATGAAGAAACAAACCTGCATATTGAAAATGTTATGAAGGGTCCTCCTCCCTCCCCCAAGATGAATTCATTTTAACTGTGCATAAATTACCATAATTATCTTTACCCACCGCCATTTTCTCCTGAGTAGGGATGGGTATCTAGAATTTTATTGATACTACTGTTCTTATCGATACTCAGATATTGGGTTATTTCTCTATCAATAACAGCATTGGTTCTTTTTCCTTAATATATTATTTAAAAAGCAATTATTTATTATTTTAAATATAACTAAATGTTTCTAGTGCAGCAACAGAAAAGTTAACAACTGCAAAGTCACTATATAAACCAGTGGTCCCCAACCTTTTTTCCAGGGGAACCCTATTTTAACATTCAACATTTTTAACGACCCCCAATAAAAATAAATAAATAAAGTTAAGTTTTAAAAAAATGCAACAACAGCACAAACATTAAAATAATGACATTAACCGTTATCATAATAAAAATGTATTACATTAAACCTCACATCTTAGATTATAGGTATTTTATCTGCTCTGTTAATAATTCTAGATACTTTATTATCCAAATTGTTTAGATATTTTGAATGGATATTAGCTTATTTTCTATAAACCAGTAAAAATTTACAACAGTGCATAAAAATTCGGTCTACAAGAATTTGGTTTACAAGAATCTATGAAAATTTAAGATGCCAGTGTGGAAGCTCAATGGGCGCATGCTGCTCCCGCTCTGCATATGCACAACTTCTGTGCCGCCTCCGCTCTGCGTCTACACAGCATTTTGCGCCCTTAAAGGGCACCGCAGAAAGGCGACAGGACAAAAAAGATGCTTTTGTATAGTTTATTTGCAGGCAAACATTTTGTTCGAACATTTTAGCGACTGCCCCACATACAACATTACTTACGGTAGAACAGTAATGACGATACTACTGTTTAAAAAATACAGTGGCACCGCCAGTATTTTGGAGCCTTAGTATCGTGATACTACCGTAGTACCTGTAAACCGTGCAACCCTAGTAATAAGCACCTGACTTTTCTTTGTGTGTGTGTGTGGAGGAGCTCAGCCTGACACAGACAACAGGAGAGGCTTCAGCAAGCATAATAATACTTTAATAATTTAATATTACTTTAATGATTTAGAGGTGAGATGTTACCCAGTTTTACCCCATTACTTGTTTGGGCAAAAGGGCATCTTTCTTTCTCTCTTCATGTAATAATCTGTTCTCGTATTTGTAGAACTTGCAGTAGTTCAACTGGAACTTGTTCCTGTCACCTTCCCAACCTTCGTCCCCAGATCCTTGAACACTCTTTGCACCATACCTGTCAGCTCCCCATACACTCAAGACACCGTTTCTCCCTCCTTGCAGCTTGGCAGACCATGGCATGCAGACTTCCAGGTCAACTGGGATAGGATGCCAGCAACAATTCAAAAGGCAGTAGCAAATAAAACAAGACCATCACCAGGCAATAGAAAAGATATGGTGACGGCAGTGGTTGATCAGATCGTGGAACATGAACCTAACCCAACCAGAGCAATTTGTCACAATATTGTTCGAAGCATTGTAAGGAGCCATCCGGAATGTTTTGCTGATGTTTCAAAAAATGGAGACATCCTTGGAGACGGTTGTTATTCTCTTCTGCAGCAAATAAAAACTAGGGTGGAATATAAAAACAGGAACAATACTCTTGTGAGACGACGCAGAGCGAGAAGGCCACAAAGTGAGATACCAGATGCAGGCAGAGGTATGACAAGAGGCCCTGTAGATCAGTATGGCTGTGTAAGATGGAGTCCTGTAGAATTACCTCCTGGCAAAACTGAGGCATCATTAGATGGCATCAAAAGTCATCTCCTTAACATCTACTCCGAGGAAGGCATGAGTGCTGCAGAGAGAGCTGAACCTCTGATGGAGAAGACATATGTCATCCAGCGACGCTGTCTTAATAGTGTACCTCTACCAGCCATTGCAGTGGTTAAGGAGAAATGGCCTTTTCTCTTTTCACTAAGAGGTATTTTTTCCCCTATTCCATCTTGTGAAGCACAAGGCTCATTGCATGGGTGGAATTTAACTTAACAAAAGTAACAGTATATTAAACTTTAAGTTTCCAGTCAAGTTCCGCTCGTGCAGTAGTTAAAACAATGCTGTACTTATTCGGTACACATGCGTACCGAACCGAAAAACCCGTACCGAAAATTTTCAATATGAATACGTGTACCATAACACACGGTTACAGATTTTGCTATACCATTTATTTTGCGGTACACAAATATATCAGCGTAGTACTACTTAAAAGTTATATACACCTGACTTAATGTGACAAAGATACATGCATGAATGAGACAATAAAGAGTGGGGTGTGCTTGATGTTAAAGAGAGTTAAGTGCAATATGCTGTGAAGTACTCAATGCATACAGCCGAAGCGTGCATACAGAAAGCACCTCTCTCAGACAGCATACGTGCACAATGTTTAATAAAGTTATTAAAGAGCAGGTCATATGGGTTTTTGAAAAATATATCTTTGCAGTTTATAACGTAGCTATCCTTAAATGAAAACAGTCTGCAAAGTTGTTAATCAAAAAAGTGCATGATCAATAAAGATATTGTCTCTCAAAAGAGTCGATTCTGAATCGCCTTAACGAGTCGTCATATTTTCGAATCTTTTCATACGTCGGTATATGTCACTGGGTAAAACATTTGCACAATCCCCGCCTACCCGCGACTCTGACCTGCCCACAAACACTTCCGCTAGTTAGTGTGTTTACATCATGTTTACATCACGCTTACATCACGCTGTGTTTAAGGATACCACAGAAATACAATTCCAACCTTTTGTTATGTGCATGTAATTTTACCAAGGACTGCTTCTCTAATCTTGACTTTTATCTTCGTCGGCTTCTAATCTTCTAATCTTTATTTGGACTAACAAGCTCTCCGAAACACAACCTGTAAGTACGATTGATACATTGTGTACATTTTCAATTGAGTGCTCAGAATATAAAGTTTTTTTTTAATATGTGATGTATACCTAGTGCAGCTTTAGGTTTCCAGGTAAAGCATGATATTACTGTCTTACTGAAGTAGTTGTGATAATTCGCTGTGAACCCACTATTTCCTAAGAATGTGTCTATTAATGTAGACTGACGTCGTTCAAATTACTTTTTAATAATAAAGAATGTAGTGTAGCGCACAGACTTTATAATCATTGTGAAATTGCTGTTTATTTTGCTGCACCGGCAGTTATAGTGTTAATGCGGGAGAGAAGAGTGAGTTAGTTAGGCTGCTGCGCCTGTGATACAGCTGTTCTGTGTTCTGATTAAAAGTTAAGACCGAGCGTCTTTTGTCTGCCGTTCTTTAAACATCACAGTAGACATATTTTGGTTTACAAACTGTATTGTTTCATCAGTTAGTCACGTTAGCACTCGGCTAATGTATCCACCATTATTGTTTTAAGTGTTTACAGTTTAGCAGCTAAACTTTAGCTGTGGGCATGATTCGCTTGCATAAGTGTTTTTGTATTTTATGCAATTATTTTAAGAAAGGATTGGAGCACTACATTATTGTTTTATGTAAAGGTGCTTTGTCAATGGTAGCGCTCGCTAACTTGCTCAAGGGCTCCTCTCTGTGCCAATCACAACAGGCTTGGCCAGCTGACCAATCAGAGCAGAGTAGGCTTATGGAAGGGAGGGGTTTGCTCTGAACTTGCTTGGAACAAATCGTTTTGAAATCATTGGCAAATGACTCTAATATTAAATGTATATTCTCAGACAATTACAAAGTTTTCTGTCCTTAGATGCATTTAAACCTGTTGTAGAGGACTCCATCACAATATTAGGACTTTAAAATACCATATGACCTGCTCTTTAAGCACAAAAAGCAGTAGAAAATAACTTAAAATAACTGCGCCATATCTGGGATATTATAGCTTCATTACAGTCTATGAGGGGAAGTGGAGACGCGTAGTCCATCTTTATATACAGTCTATGGTCGCCAGCGTTTGTCTGTTTTAAAATCCATATTGCCATATAAGTGTCGTCACTTATAATCACAGCCTTGGATCGTTTTTGAATGAGACTTGCATTTTACATTTTTGATTGAGACTATATTCCACCCATGCAACAAGCCCTTCACAAGATGGAATAAGCACAACATCCCTGAAGTATCCAAAGAGCACCTGTATGTAATTATCACAAAGACTCTACTCCATTATCTCCAGGTATTATTTCACACTTCACTCTGTTGACCGATGTCTCCATCCTCGTGAAGTTTCGAGAGGCCCTGGATAACAAAGGCAACACCATTCTGAAGTTTTGCCAAGAAGTCAACTCTCATCAAGGGGTGAAAGATGTTTTGGCTTGTTTTGAACCTGAGGTTGCCTGCATTCTTCTTTTAATGGCATACTTCAAAGAGCCCAAAAATGCCATTGTGCTTGATGTTGATGTAAGTATATTTTCACTTTCACATTAGCATTAAGCCTATTGTTTGTTGTAAATGAATTGTACTTGTATAGCGCCTTTCTGGTCTTCCGACCACTTTTAAGTGCTTCACACCAGGGGTTTTCAACCTTTTTGGACATGCGCCCCCCCCCCAAGTTTGTCTAATGTCACTCGCCCCCCCATTACTGTATTCACACTGAATTACTTTATTAACATCAAAATAACTCAGTTATATCCATTAAAGCTATTAAAGCATCGAATGATTTTTCTTTTGCTCTTTTGGATTAACATTTACATAAGAAATGCACGGATCCGTTATACTGATGTACATCTGATATTTTCTTTACGGTTTACGTTCACTTAAAACAACTGACTGTGCTTACAAGGATACTTGTCAAGACAGCCATTGGTATTCCCCCGCTGTCTGAGAAGGCTATCTGTTTGTGCACTTCAGGTGTGTGAGCGGTGCGCATAGAAACGCTCTATCACAGTGCGTGCTTACCGCACTGAGATGTTTAAACTGACAAGACTTAAAACATGTGAGAATGAAAAACTTTCTTGAGGAAGCAGCACTGGCCTGATCATTAAGATAGTTTTGGGGGGCTAAGGTGACAGATAAGGGGGGCTGAAACCCACCTAAAAAGGGTTTAGAACCGCCCCTGGTATAGCGTGCGTAATTATACTGAAACATAAATATATAACCAGTTTACCTGATTCAATGTGATGGCTGAGCCTGTTTCTGAGATAACAACATGCCAATCCGTGGTTTGATTTCCGACACGGCTAATCGTAAATCATCTTATACTGTCAATAAGCGTGACTGATACTCGAGTCAACTCTGCTCTAACTGTCGACTAGCAATGGGAGTCAGATTGCCCCCTAGTGAATTGCTAAAGATTGGATAAATATATTTCATAAAACGTGTAAGTCACCCAGACCACCCCCCTAACATCCTCAAGGGAATGTCTCTGAATTAACTGATGCTCGCGCCCCCCTTGACCGGTGTGCCCCACAAGTTGAAAACCCCTGCTTCATACTACACATCACCCCATTCACACAGTTGCCAACTGCTAATCACACAATCATCCCCACTCACACACTGAAGGCACAGCCCAAGTACAATTCGACATGTGGGCTGGGGGAAGACACATCAACAGACGACAGCTTCCAATTGGTGGATGACCCGCTTTACCACTAAGCCCTGTCTATACATACACTCACCAAGCACTTTATTTGGAACACCATGAGTAGGGCCTCCCTTTGCCAAAATATCATGGATATGGGAGACACCATCTTGTGCTGGTGACATCATTTGAAGCCAAACTCTGCATAGTAGTGATCAGGGTTACAGTCGTGGTATCGAGTGTTCTGCCCAAACACCTAGCCGACTCGGTCCCGAGCAGGTAGAGCTTTCAATCATGACGTGAAACCCCGTATTTATAGCATCAAATAACTAATTATAATTGAACCTATCAGAAAAATGACATGAAAATGACTCAATGCTTCACTTGAGCATACATTAGCGTTATAAGAATTACTGCAGACAGCCACCAGGATTCGGGGCGACAAGATCTTTGTTTCACTTTTGCGGACCTGTCATGTCATCCATCTTACAGTCTATGTTGGTGACCTGTATCTGCATGATTTTATACATTGCACTGCCACCCCATGATTGGCTGATTGCATAAATAAGGAGGTGTACAGGTGTTCCTGATAGATATAGCTAAGTTATTAAGTGTAGATGTGCTGATGAGTGTACACACTGAGAACTTCATACCAGGGGTGGTTTCTCCATTAAGGCGATTGGTCGACGCACCACCAAAGCCCGAAAGGGAGGGATTTTTTTTCTTTCACATTCAACCACAGTGTTACGCTAGCTTTCACTATTCTAGATTGTTTGTTCTGCCTCTAAATAGTCCAATCAGCGTCGAGTCACGTTTTGTGTAGTACCGCCCCTTTTTGGGTAATTTCTGTCAGACTGAGAGTGCTCTCATAGACTTCCATGCAAAGATAATTTTATTCGAACTGCAGGCACTGCAATGCAATCTCTGAGTTCTGGGAGGGCTAGCACTAACGTGCCTTCGTCATCATGCATAACCTTAACTTGTGCAAGGATTGGTGGGAACAGTGACATCCAATAATATTTAAAAAATATTTTGAATTTTAACAAGAAAAAATGAAAAACTACTTTAATATCTTAATCAAATGTGAAAAAAACAGAGAGAGACGGGGACAGCTACGCCAACTCAAATTCAGTTGTCAGTTGAACTTGATCGTCATCATGGCGAATGTTACCTCAGCACAGATTAATTCTATTGTGTCACTGAAACAAATACCATTCAGTCGTTGTAGCAATAAGGATAAATGGTCAATTAAAGAATTAGGACCACCAAGACCAAACTTAAACATCAAACATGTATCTACAAAGTGCGGGAAGTCGTATAAACGGGGATTTTCGAGGTAGTGGTATGAGCTGAAAAAATGGCTAGTGGGCTGTGAAGTAGCTAACGCTTTATTCTGCTACCCCTGCATTTTGTTCCATCCCGAGAGCGTGACGGACATCGCATGGACAACTACAGGTGTCACCGACATGCATCATCTCTCGGAGAAGGTGAAAAAACACGAAACAGCAAAAATGCATATGGACAGTTGCCTAAAATTGGCGGCTTTTCGGGACAGTCAAAATTGCCACACAGTTGGATGACAGCTACCGTATAGCTGTACATCGTCACAACGATGAGGTTAGTAAGAACCGCCACATTCTAGGCCGTCTTATTGACTGTGTGAAGTTTTGCGGCCTGTTTGAATTAGCCTTGAGAGGCAATGATGATAGCGAAGGCTCAAGCAACGCTGGCATTTTTCGTGGACTGGTCGACTTAGTAGCGTCGCTAAACGAGGTGTTTGAGGAACACTTGAAAACTGCCACAGTCTTCAAAGGTACATCAAAGAGTGCAAAATTAGCTTTTGGATTGCATGCTATCAATCATCAGGGAGCATATAATGGAAGAGGTGAAGTCAGCTAGATTCGTATCAATCCAAGCAGATGAAACAACAGATGTTGCAACACAGACTCAGTTGGTGCTTGTATTCAGATACATTGACAGGAGCCATGCTGTGCAAGAACGTTTCTTTGAGTTCATCCCTATCTTGGATGCAACAGCCGGCTCGACTGCAAGTGCGATTTTGGAGAGGCTGAACAGTCTTTTCACTGATGATTACAAAGGTAAACTCATCATGCAAGCATATGACGGGGCCAGTGCGATGAGGGGAGAGCAGGCTGGTATGCAGCAGAAGGTGCGTGAACATTATGAAAATGCCCATTATGTGCATTGCTATGCACACCAGCTGAATTTGATCATGCAGCAAGCTACTTCTCAAATTCCAGCAGTGAGAGTTTTCTTTTCTGATCTGGGTGGCATCACCAGCTTTTTACACGGTCACCGAAACGCACAACTATTCTCGACCAGATTGTTGCACGATGGCTGCCAAGAGCCTCATCCACATGACAGAACTTCAATAGCAGAATCGTGAACACTGTATACGAGAACCTAGATTATCTCAAAGAGTGTTTCAGATCTATTGTGACTACCGGTTCATTTGATAGCACCACAGTGAGGGAGGCATCTGGCTTCCTGAGGATGCTGCAGGATGAAGACTTCCAGTTTTTTCTGCAACGGTTTCATAAAATAATGCCCCATGTTGACATGATGTACCAGCAGCTGCAGAAGAAGGACATTGAAGCAGTCTTCATCAAATAATCCCTCCAGAACTTCACAATGAAAGTGCAGACCATAAGGTTAGATCACATAACATTGTTCATACCTTCTCAATATAGAACCATGTCATTTCATAATGTATGCTATATGGTAACAAGATTTAGAAACTTCAAAGTGGGAAACTAATTTAGTCATCTGCATCTTTTGAAATTGTAGTTACCGTGTGTGTGTAACAACATTAAGCCAGAAATGTTTATATTTTACCAGCTATTGTCAGAAAAAATATATAAAACCGACTATTTGTATTTTTTTTTCTGTTTTTCTAGGACACGAGTTGCAGGTATTGTCAATGACAAACAGTTTTATTCTTATACAAACACTGTTGATCTGTCTGCTTTCAGGGAGCAGAGCTAATTTCAAGAGCAAGAACAGCAGCAAGTAGCAACAGAAACGACAAGATCTAGGTGGGCCTTGGGAGAAGAAGAGAAGCAGAGGCTGTCTAAAAAGGTATAGGAATTTATTACTGACCATTTAATTGGTCTACTTAAGTGCTGGAATATCACACACTTTTTTACATTCAGCTCATGAATGGATGGTAGCAGTCTTTTTTTACTCCTAGTATTGTACTTTTGAATTACCTACAATTATTAAAAAATACAGGTTTTTTTTGTTTCCTGAAAATAAACAGTTTTGGACTGGTTTTCATTGCTTCACTCACTATACTTTCACTTATCCGTTCACTGGGGACCTAATGTCTCTTAAGTCTCACGCTGGCCTTACGTGGATCTTACGATCACAAACTCGCCAGTCTGATGCTAGTCAGAGGGTGTAGGTAGACTAATACCTATTTTGCCTGCCGCCTACTGCTTGCTTATTACAAAAAGTGTAATTCACTTAGTCCTTTCCCGTACAACTTGCTAACATCTGCGATAGACAGAAATCAGATGATGTGCCTACTGCTCCTATAATTCACAAGCCTTCAGTTTGACCTATCCTGGCCATAGATTTGCGGTAACAAAAGCCTCCTCACAGTTTACTAGTCAATGGTTTTAGGAGAGTTCAGAATAAATCAAATATAACAATTTATTATCAGTCAGGTAAATATGTATTATGCCAATTACATAGACAATTCAAAGATTTCAAATCAATACAAGACATCAAATTCTCAAAGACAAATCTAAGAGTAAGATGCATACCTGACTTTTAGAAAAATACATAGTGTGAAGTGTGTGGACACACTTCATACTATGGGCTTTCTGGCTACAGAATCGCAATGACTGATTTGCAACTTTCCCTTAAATACTATCAGAACAAAAACAAAGCAATCTTTAAATCAGTTGTAAAAACATAAAATACCTTTTGTTTGTTAGTTTCTGTGATCCAGGGTCACACCTGGCTGGAAACATTCTCACAGACTCCTAAAGGGGGACACACCCCCTCCTCAACACAACACAATTCTACAAAAGTTTTAAGTCTTTCTCACAATATAAATGACTACTTTGAAAGTGGAACCAATTTACCAATCGCACAAAGACCTTTAAAATGACACTAAACATGAAGGGGAAAAGCAACAGGTTCACAAGATACATTATATGTGGGATATGCATATTCTTAATGAACTTTGGGTGAAACCTTTTGGGGGAAAAGAGGGAGAGGCAGAGAGGCCAGGGGGAGAAGGGGGTCGTAAATGGGCGAGGAGAGAGGTGTTGTTTGCTCTCTTTGAAGATTTCTTCTCCAGATAAGTTATTGTTTTATTGCATGGCGTCTATTTTGTGTGATTTCCTGAGTATTGGTTTCATGAAGAGTTAATTTCATAAGGAAATAAATTAAATCCTTTCAGTGAGCAGTGTAATGTAAGTGAGTTGTGTAATATAAGTGAGTAATGTAAGTGAGCAGTGTAATATAAGTGAGTAATGTAAGTGAACAGTGTAATATTGAGGGAAGTAATGTAAGTGGTCAGTGTACTGTAAGTAAGCAGTGTAATGTAAGTGAGCATTGTAAGTAAGCAGTGTAATGTAAGTGAGCAGTGCAGTGTAAGTAAGCAGTGTGATAAAGCGAGTTGACTTGTAAGTGAGCAGTGTACTGAAGTGAGCAGTGTATGTATGTAAGGAGTAGTGTTGTAATAGCGTGTGATATAAGGGAGAAGTAAGTGAGTAGTGTTATATAAGTGAAGCGAATCAGCTCATGGGAAATATGAATCATTAATCATAACTAGTTATAATTAATTATGAATATTTTAGATCCGCTGTAGATATTTAGCTGACCTCTCAGGGTCAACTGTCTTGTCAATTCTAAGAACGTTAATTTCCTGGTTAATGGAAGAAAAAAAAAAGGGAGCAGACAACTGCCGGTGGTGAAAAACTCCTCAATCAATGACCGGTCCAAGATATCCCGGGCTGGGACCCAGCATCTCTCCTCCGCACCGTACCCCTCCCAATCCACGAGGTACTGGAACCCACGCCCTCTGCGCCTGGAGTCTAACAGCCTCTTAACCGTATAAACGGGACCCATCAATTAGACGGGGGGGGGAAACAGAAGGAACGGTATGGTTAAGAGGGCTATGAAAAACAGGTTTAATCCGAGACACATGAAAAACCGGATGAACACGACGAAGGGAATGTGGGAGCTTGAGACGCACCGCCGCCGGACTCAGGACCTTATTAATAGGGTATGGCCCAATAAACCGCGGAGCCAGCTTACGAGCTGGAACCTTAAGAGGCAGGTCTCTTGTAGACAGCCATACCCTCTGCCCACAAACATACCTGGGGGCCGGAGTCCGGCGACGGTTAGCAGAGATTTTAACACGTCTCTCCGTCCGGAGTAGGGCTTTCCTAGACTGCAGCCTCAGGCTCCTGTGAAGAAAAAAAAAAAGAGGCTGATAACCCAGGCAACATTGAAAAGGGGAGAGTCCAGTAGACGAGATAGGCAGGGAATTGTGGGCATATTCAGCCCACATAAGCTGCTGGCTCCAGGAGGAGGGGTTATGGGAGGCCAAACAGCGGAGCATCCGCTCCAAGTCCTGGTTTGCCTGCTCGGACTGCCCGTTGGTCTGAGGATGGAAGCCTGACGACAGACTGGTGGAGGCACCAATCTGCCGGCAGAACTCCCTCCAAAAATTGGAGAAACTGGGGCCCCCTATCAGAGACCACATTCACCGGAAGCCCATGGACCCGGAAGACATGGTCTACCACCGCCAAAGTGGTCTCCTTAGAAGGGAGCTTAGGGAGAGGAATGAAGTGGACCGCTTTGGAAAAGCGATCCACCACAGTGAGGATAACAGAATTGCCATTGGATAGGGGAAGTCCTGTTACAAAATCCAAGGCAATATGAGACCAAGGGCGGGAGGGAACAGGGAGGGGTTGGAGCAGACCAACGGGAGGCTTATTGGAAGATTTATTTTGGGCACAGACCGAGCAGGCAATGACAAACTGATGTACATCCCCAGCCATAGAAGGCCACCAAAACTGCTGACGGATGGATGCCAGCGTCCTCCTCACTCCCGGATGACAAGCAAACTTTGAGTGGCCCCACTGAAGGACAGAAGAACGAATTACCTTTGGTACAAATAAAAGGTTACTGGGGCATGCTTTACAATGTCCCAAGTGACAGCCGCCACCACCCGTTCTGAAGGAAAAATATATTCAGGGGTGAGACTGTCACCCGGGCCAGCAAACTGGCGGGATAAAGTATCTGGCTTGACATTTTTAGAGCCAGGACGATAAGACAAGGTAAAATTGAAGCACCCAAAGAATAACGCCCAGCGAGCCTGACGAGAATTTAATCTCTTGGCTGAACGGACATATTCAAGATTTTTATGATCCGTCCAGACCAAGAAGGGCTCTGCAGCCCCCTCCAGCCAGTGGCGCCACTCGTCCAAAGCCATCTTAACCGCCAGCAGCTCCCTGTTACCTACGTCATAGTTCCGTTCAGCTGGGGACAGGCGATGGGAATAATAGGCACAAGGATGAACTTTGCCATCTCCCGAGGACCGCCCCAACCCCAACTTCCGAGGCATCCACCTCCACAATGAACTGCCTTTCAGGAACTGGAAAACATAGAATTGGTGCAGAACAAAAACAAGTCTTAAGCCTCACAAAGGCAGCCTGAGCCTGAGGAGTCCACAGAAAGGGAGTCCTGGTGGAGGTGAGAGCCGTCATGGGTGCAGCGATCTGACTATAATTACGCACAAATCTGCGATAAAAGTTTGCAAAACCTAAAAATTGCTGCAACGCCTTGCGTGAATCAGGAATTGGCCAGTCAGAGACGGCTTTTACCTTGGCTGGATCTACACGGATCCCCTTTGCCGAAATAATGAACCCCAGGAACGGAACAGAACTTGCATGGAACGAGCACTTCTCCGCCTTGACATACAGCTGATTCTCCAGCAGCCTTTGCAACACCTGTCTGACGTGCTGGATGTGTACCTGGATAGAACGAGAGAAGATCAGGATATCATCCAGGTACTCAAAGACAAACTTGTTTACCATGTCACCTAGCACATCATTGACCAGGGCCTGGAAGACAGCTGGGGCATTGGTCAGCCCAAACGGCATGACCCGATACTCAAAATGCCCCGTGGGAATGTTGAAGGCCGTCTTCCACTCATCCCCCTCTCTAACACGGACCAGATGGTAAGCATTGCGGAGGTCCAACTTCGTAAAGAATTCCGCTCCCTGCAATAACTCAAAGGCTGAAGACATTAAAGGTAGGGGTACCTGTTTTTAACAGTAATGTCATTCAGCTCCCGATAACCAATACAAGGACGCAAGGATCCATCCTTCTTCTCCACATCCTTCTTTCTGCGCGCCCGCTGGAGAAGAGGGGCGGATGAGGCCGGCTGCCAGAGAGTCACTGATATACTTATCCATAGCCTCACGCTCTGGACCCGAGAGGGAGTACAACCTCCCCCGAGGAGGAGAAGTGCCAGGGAGGAGATTGATGGCACAATCATAGGGTCGGTGAGGAGGAAGAGACACAGCCCGGGACCTACTGAAGACCTGCCGAAGATCATGATAAACCACCGGGACCCCAGACAAATCATCTTCCTCCGCCTGAGAAACAGAAAACGCAGAGCCAGGAGACAAGGCAGCACCTAAACAATACTTAAGACAAAAAAGGCTCCAAGAGAGAACAATTTTCAGCCCACTCAATGTGGGGGTTGTGCTTCACCAGCCAAGGGTACCCCAGCACAATGGAAGTGCCGGGGGACTCCAGCAGGTAAAACACAATCTCCTCACGGTGGTTGCCAGAAATAGTAAGACTTACGGGGACAGTAGAATGAGATATATAAGGGCAAGATGAGAACCATTAAGTGCACGAGCCGTCAAGGGAATCTGAAGACGAATGGTAGGGATCCCCCACTTAGCAGCTAGAGAGGAGTCCATGAAGTTGCCCTCAGCCCCAGAGTCCACCAAGACAGGGCATGAGTGAGAGAAGCGATCCCACTGAACTTTGGCAGGAAGAAGAGTACGTGCTGTAGGGGATTCGTTGACAGGGGTTACGCTCACCAGTATTCCCCTGGCTACTGGCGAGCATTGCCTTTTAACGAACAGTTTGAAGCAAAGTGCCCAGATCTGCCACAGTATAGACACAGGCCTTTGGTAATGCGACGTTACCTCTCCTCAGCTGTAAGTCGAGTCCGGCCAACTTGCATGGGCTCAGGCTCTGGCAAGAAATCAGGACTGGTGGTGGGAGATAGAACTTGAGCCCCTGGAGCAAGAGCTAAACGGGCCGCACGATTACGACGGCGCAACACCAGTCGATTATCCACTCTGATGGCCAAGTCCACCAGGTCATCAAACTGATCTGGGAGCTCATGGGCGGATATCTCATCCTTGATTTCATCAGTGAGTCCATGCAGAAACTGGTCCCATTGTATTCCAACCACATGAGGCTGCCAGAGTTCAAAACTGAATAGAATAGTCTGAAACAGAGTGAAACCATGTCTTGCGGCCTCCCGCCCATACACTGATCGATCAAATACCTTAATCATCTCAGCCTCAAAATCCTTAAAATTTGAGCAGCAAGGAAATTTGGCTTGCCATACTGTGGTTCCCCAATCATGAGCCCGGCCAGCCAACAGTGTTATCACGTAGGCTACCTTGGACTCTTCAGAAAAAAATGTGGCCGGTTGGAGAGCGAACACTATAGCACATTGAGTCAAGAAGGCTCGACAGACAGAAGGATTTCCATCATAGCAAGGTGGAGGATTCAGCCGTGGTTCTGAAGCATGATGGACAGGTAGAGAAGCAGCTTGGGTTGAACTCTGAACAGAACGGAGCTGCTGGAGCTGAGATGTAAGATCAGCAACTTGAGAGGCCATCATCTCCATGGCACGGTTAGATGAGGAGAGCTGACTTTCATGATGGCCCAAAATAGCTGCCTGCTGGGCGAGAGCTGATCTCACTGAATCGTCACCTATTGGATTCATGCTGGCCAGATTGTTCTGTCAGGGGCAGTAACAGAGAGAGAACCCAAATGCAGGTGAAAAATATGGATTTATTTTTCTTTACCCCCACCCCACAAAAAAAAAAACACATAAACCAATTTGGCAACAAAAAACAGGCTCAAAGGTCAAAACAAACAGTATCCTTTGCCTGGCAACAGTCACAGAATGGCAAGATTTCTAGGAGGCCAACACCACATAGGTGCAGGCTGCTGCTGGCTGGTGGCCCTACGGCGGGGTGGGAAGGAAAGTTTTTCTTTTTTTTTATTTTTTTTTTTTTGATTTTGTGATTTTAAGGAAGGCAGAGGTAACCAGATGAAAATCAGTCCAAAAACCACGAGATGTATAAGCTTGAAAGGCCAGAGTCAGGTAGGAGGGAGATCCAGATATCAAAGCCAACAGAACCAGGCCTCAGTATCCCAGGCAGGCCAGGAGCACATAGACAGATGAAGCTGCTGAGAGCTCAAGAGCAAACACCCATCTGGCAACGATTACGACACACACACAAGAGGAAATAAGTAGGGCAATCCATTTAAGCAGGATAACGAGCAAGGGCCAGGTGAGACAAAGACCATAAAGTGAAAGGAGGGGGGTTGGGGCCAAGACCTGACAAATGAACACAAAAACAAAACAGAAGCATGGCAGATGACAGGACAACATAAACACAAAAGCAGACAGACAAAGCCAGGCTGATCAGCCGGGGATGACAAAGTGAGTAATGTAAGTGAGCAGTGTAATGTAAGTAAGCAGTGTGATATAAGTGAGTAATGTAAGTGAGTAGTGTGATATAAGCGCGTAATGTAAGTGGTCAGTGTAATGTAAGTGAGTAATGTAATGGAGCAGTGTAATGTAAGGGAGCAATGTAATATAAACGAGTAATGTGATATAAGTGAGCAGTGCAATGTAAGTGAGCATTGTAAGTAAGCAGTGTAATGTAAGTGAGCAGTGTAATGTAAGTAAGCAGTGTGATATAAGTGAGTAATGTAAGTGAGTAGTGTGATATAAGCACGTAATGTAAGTGGTCAGTGTACTGTAAGTAAGCAGTGTAATGTAAGTGAGCATTGTAATGTAAGGGGAGTAGTTGTGAGATAAGTGAAAAGCGATCAGTCTCCATGGGAATATATGAAGCTAATCATACTAGTTATAATTAATTATGAATATTTTTAGATCTGCTGTAGATATTTAGCTGATCTCTCAGGGTCAACGGTCTTGTCAATTCTAAGAACGTTATTTTTCCTGGTTAAGGGAAATAACTTTCTTATTGTACAATTCTACAAAAGCTTGTAGCGTATATCTGCATGATTAAGTGACTCCAGTTCTGAGCAAACAATGAACCACGTCAAGTGTGTAACAAGTAAGGTTTTATTAACTACATAAAAACTTAAACTAGTCCAACATACTACATAAACAAACCTGTAAACGGGGTTAACCATACTACATAAACAAATATAACTGGTTAACAACACACACACACACACACACACAGTTGTCTAGGAAAGGGTAAAGCTTAACCTTTAAAGAGACAGAGAATAAGAAACATGAAGTTAATGAAAACCATTTGCATATTCAGCAGATATACACCTGAGGGAAGCGTCAGATTCTTAGTTTAAACACACCTTTGTAAAAGGTGCAAATGGTACTTAATGTATCAATTAATAAGACTAATTTTGATACTTGCAAGTCTTGTCTGTCTGAAAGAAAGTTTTGATGCAATCTGAAAGTCCCAGTGATTTTGCTGAAGTTGGTTGATGAAAAAAACAGAAACCCAGATTATGAATCAGAGTAACTTGATGACTGGAAGAAGACAAGGCGCAGGCCTGGCACCAAAACTAGGATGTCCTGGGGCATGGAGCTACATCTTCTAAGAACCTACAGAACCACGAACCTAGGCGGGTCCTGGTGAGAGGCTTAAGTTCGAAGGGAAGATTCCCGCCTCTCAAGGGGGCTTGTCCACTGAAGAAAGGCGCAGAATCCAAGTGGGAGTTTTAGATATGGGGAGTTTTTATGGTTCTTGGTTATGAGCATGGTCATTTGCCTATGGAACTGAATGAAACGCACTAAAGGTTCTCAGGACCCTAATATATATATTGCCTGTGTACCAACATATAATATACATGCTCGTTTAGATCATCAGAAGGCGAATTCATAGATACTAAACATGGTAGGATTACATATAGGTATGATGACAGGAATGAATGGCTCCATCATAAGCCCACATAAAACAGTATAAAATCTCAAAGAAAACATACACGATGACCTGAAAGATACACTGTTCAGTCAAAGAAGAAGGTTTTCTATGAATATTTGTAGAAAAGTCCATTTCTAACTGTGGCATTGTGCCTCTTGTATGGAAAATGACAGTGAGAGTCTCTCGGTCACACTTCCTCTGGGCAATAAACACAGTGAATCCAGTTGTTTGCCATGGAACCGGGGCCTGTTTGGCTTCCTGGGGTGTTATGCATTTCGGGGGGAAGGGTCCATAGGTTCTCATATGGCTTGTTAACTGAGGGGTTACAATTATTTGTTTAAATCTAGCTAACAAAATATATATTGTGTGTTTGATTGGTCCAGACGCTACATTGAATTGATATAAGTGAGCAGTGTAATGTAAGTAAGCAGTGTAATGTAAGTGAGTAGTGTGATATAAGTGAGTAATGTAAGTAAGCAGTGTAATATAAGTGAGTAATGTAAGTAAGCAGTGTAATATAAGTGAGTAATGTGATGTAAGTGAGCAGTGTAGGTGAGTAATGTAAGTAAGCATGTAAATGAGCAGTGTAATATAAGTGAGTTGTGTAAATAGTGATTTATGTGACTTCAATTATTTCTTATTAAACTGAAATTAAAGTAAAAAGTTTTTTGGAAAACCACATCCTGGCTTCAGTCTTCATTTGCTGCTGAATTGTGTTAACACGCATATAGAAACATAAGGTCAGTTTATTTTTAGTTAATACTATAGTAGTTCAGTTTCCTTTACATCTTCAACTAGCCGTTAATTTATCAATTGAATGGGTGACAATTCCTCATAATCATGCACACATTAGACGCCACTGCTTCATAATAACACCCAAATTCCTGTCACAATCTAACTTTTGACTCAGAGGCCTTTATAACACCCCGAGCGCGGGAGTAGTTTTATGAGGGATGGATGCAGTTTTTTAGGCTTCAAAAACAGGGGGACCTTTCACTGCCATATACAGTTGGAAGAGCCAGGGCCATTTTAATATAATGCAATTGGGTTCATCTGCAAGAGGAATGTACAGATACACCTTGGATGCCTTGAGGGTGAGTAAATCATGGGCTAATTTTCGTTTGGGTGAAAATAAGTTTAAAAGTTAAGTCTTAATGGCCGTTCACACCAAGCACGATAACACTATAAGAAATGATAAAGATATAGTTCTAAATCTTTCTCAATATTAAAGAATAGCATAGTTCACACCACAACTATAACGATAATGATACAGAGGAACGATATCGTTCTGATCACTTTCAAAACGATTTTTTCCCAGCTGATGAACGATAAAAAAATGACAGCCGATCAGAATCCATCCCGCTGTAACGAGCTCAAGAAATTAAAGCGGCAGACGGCGCGGGCGACTTGGAATAAACAGACGATATCGTCTGCTGGTGTGGACGCTAATATCGTTATCTTTTATAGTTGTCGTTCTTGGTGTGAACGGGGCTTTATTCTATTGATTTATTATTTTTGCAGCCTTGTGCCACAGCCGCTGACGTTGAAGGGACTGTGACGCTACCAAGCACCTTTAACTGAACCACTATGGCAAGCCGTTTTGACTTTTATTCCTTCACAGGATATGAATTCTTGATATCAACAATTCCATTTTCACTAGTTAAATGTCACCATAGGCTGCCATTCAAAATCAATCGTGTGAGGGGGTTTTTTTTTTTTTTTTTTTTCTTTTGGGGGGGGTATCAATAATGTATTTTACTAGTTGAAACTTCCACTTTCACATAGCGCATACAAATTATTACTAAATAAAAACCCGTTATTTTTGAATCGTAATCACGGGTACTATGCAACATGGCTATTCTTGATACAACAATTGAATTGTACTAGTACAAAAAATGTTCACTTTTTATATCAATAATTTGATTGTCACTAGTGACAATGTTAATTTCTGATATCATGAATGTGATTGATACTAGTAAGAAAGCCATTTTAGATATCAGAAATTATATTGATATCAGAAATGCATTTTCAGATATCAGAAATAACAAATGTAACATGTTGAAATATATTTACAGATATCAATAATTAACATTTCAACTAGTAACAATTGCATTCTTGATATCAAAAAATATATTTCTACTAGTAATAAATTCAAAGCTGATATGTGTATTTTTTTTTTTATATCTGTTATAATTTTGTCGCCCTTTTAACATTTAACCATAGAACCACAGTAATGTCACCTTGTTCAAACTGAGCTAACTTAAGTTTTGCTCTGTAGTACAACAGCTGTGATCCACTAAAGGTGGTGACTGGTTAATGACACCTTTTTCATCCCACTTGAATGAAACTAACAGCTTTCCTCTGCCTTTTTGTATATAGGTGCTTCTTGGGAATAAATCCAGAGACAGGCATGAAGTCAAAGAGGCAGAGAGGTCACATCAACCAACAAGTCTGCACACAAATCAGAAAACTAATTGAATGGATGACAGTCTAGAATTTAAGCAGTGTTTTGCCAGAACAGACCAACCAAACACTGGCTCGGTGTTATGTTACATGCAGTTATGCAGTAAGATAGTCATTGAATATGTTCTTATAGTGTCTCCTCGTTCAATGGAGAGCAGCAAAATAAATGTGCAATAATAAATGTTCACAAAAATTGATTGTGTTTTTGTGTTTATTTGAATTTAACATGTTATAGGTTATTAATGGGTTAACACATGAAAATGTCAAATTTACAGTATTTTAGGTAACGCCTTAGATTACAACCCGCAAAGAACTACAAAAGTATACTGAATTTACGGTGTACGTTTCTGTAATTATAGTGTACCTATAAAGAACGTACGTGTAGGTATAAGGGAACAATGTGTTACGTTTGAGTAATAAGGTGGTAATAACCAGATGTGCCTGCAAAGAACTGCGTAAGTAAACTGAAGTTACAGCATAACTTAAGGGAATAATATGCGACGTTTGGGGAATAAAGGGGTAACAACCTGTAAAATTACAAATCAACAAATTTGCTCTGAAACGATTGTTTATACAGTAGGTCATACATACATACATTATATATCAGGTAATGTATCAATAAAAATGGTGACCGTTTTATTTAATTCAAATATTGTTTGAAATTTACTATAGGCTTACTGCTGGGTTAAATTAACCCAAAATGGGTTTTTTTAATTAAAATCACACACAATATTACAACAGTAACAACACAGGCAACAGAAAATATAAAAATGTATTATACCAGTTCAGAAAAAAGCAAAGCAACTTATACAGCTTATACATGTTACAGAGGAGGCTCCCGTACCGCCTCCTCCACACCCCCAGAGGGAACCATCTCCTGAATATTAACCATTTCCATTCGGACTCCAATTCCCATCACCCCTCATGCCTGGGACTGACTAATCATCCACACCTGCACCTCATATACACACACACACACACACATATAAACCACTCACACACACAGACTCTCTGCGAAGTCTTGATTTGCCCTGGCTGTCATTTCCGAGCGGTATACCCGTGTTTGATTTTCTGTGCATCTGTTATTGGACTGTTACCCACTACTCTGATTGTTATCTGCCTGCCCCGACTTGGATTATTTCCCCTGGACTCTGATTGCTTGCCACCTGCCCTGATCTCTCGCCTGGTACTCGACTCTGTCTCAGCCTAGTCTCTGCTGTTCTACCTTGCCGGTATTTGACCCTGTATTTTCTGACTATTCTAATAAAAGCTGCAAATGGATCCACACGCTTCTGACTTGTCACAACAATACAGTTAAACCAAATTCTTTTGAAAAGCTTGTATAAATAGATTTTGTTCAATTTGTTCATGTTTTTCACCCACTGATGAAGTTAAACTATTATGGCCAAACCATCAGGCCAATAAACACACAGTAATAAACACTGAAAGTCAAGATTAAACTGTATTATAGCGAACTGACAGGATTTCACCATCTTTGATTTACCGTTTTGATCCACGTCCTCAAGCACCATTTTGACTAACGTTAGTTCAGTTCCCGGTTTTACCGCTCATCAGTCACTGCTCAATGTTGTGAGAAAATTTACATTTTTTTTTTTCTTTTCTTTTTGGACAAAACCCTCCAGCTTTAAAAGAACACATTCCAGTCAGTAGTTTCAAAAATCTCTCTCCTCTTCGTTTCGATTAGTTTTCTTGTATTTTCTACACATATTCCTGTCATGAGCGCCACAAACACGGATAGACTCATCTCATGCACCATTCCAGCTGTTTCCAGTTCGCACTCACCACATTCACTGCTGCAGTTTTAAAGGAACACACTCCAGACAGTTTCAAAGTTGTCCCTTGTCTGCGCTTCGATTCGTTTTCTCCTATTTTCCACACATGTTCCCGTTTTAAGCACCGCCGTCACGGATTTCGTCGCACACAGAGCCGTTCACGTTTGAACTCACATGACTTGCTGGCTGCATGCTCTCATTCACGTCCTCCACATTCATAACCCAGCAACATCAGGTTATTACTGATATCAACCCAAATTGGGTCACATCAAGCCAGCTTCCTAACCCAACAGTCTCAACCGAGCGTTTGGATTGAAACAATTACCAGCGTGTTTTATATGTGTAGGTTATAAAAAAGTACACAGTGTATGTTTTTGCTAAATTGCTTGCAAATATAAGATTGTTGTTAGTTCATGCATACCACGCAATATACCACACGGAGGTACTGAATAGGTACACTGTAATTACAAAAAAAGTTACACAACAATTGATTGTGTTTTTGTGTTTATTTGAATTTAACATGTTATAGGTTATTAATGGGTTAACACATGAAAATGTCAAATTACATAGTCACGGAATTATAATCTATTGATTCGTGTTCATGGACATGAATTTACCTTTTTTTTGTCACTCAGCACAACTTTCAGTGTATTGTATTTCAATAAGGACTGTCTCGGTGCAGGGTACCCCTTCAGTGTTTAAATCTTTGCATTTGTAAAACTAGAAATTATTTTATATTTATTATTTTGGAGCACCTAACACCAGTCCTTACCCTAAACCTAAACCTACCCACTTCTCAATGATATAAAACTCAAGCAAATGTAAGTACTGGCACATGTATTTATTGCAAAAATTGACCACAAACAGTATAAAAGTATTACAGACATCTCGTGTTGCATTCCAAATCTTCCGAAGCCATGTGAGTAGTTATAGGCACCAGACAGTAAAGTTTAAAGGGTTAGTTCACAAAAATGAAAATTCTGTCATTAATTGTTCCAAACCCATAAGACCTTCGTTCATCTTCGGAACACAAATTAAGATATTTTTGATGAAATGTGAGAGCTCTCTGACCCTGCATAAACAATAACGCAACTGTAATGTTCCCAGGTCCAGAAACGTAGCAAGGACATCGGTAAAACAGTCCATGTGACATCAGTGGCCCAACTTCAACGAAGCTATGAGAATACTTTTTGAGCGCAAAATAAAAAACTACTTTATTTATAAACAATTCTTCGCCCCGAGTTACGTTACCTCAATTTTAGGTGTTTCCCTAAGCCTAACAACGCTGACAACGCGATCTGTTGTGTCCGCAACTTTGCACCTCGAACGAAACACGCTGATTACGTTGATTACGCTCTTGGGTTCTCTCAAACTGGCGGAAACGTACCTCGGGGAGAAGACTGGTGAAATAAATTGTTTATTTTTTGGTTCTTTGCGCTCAAAAAGTTATTCGAGTGCTCCCAAAACTGAATAGTTGAGGCCACTGAGTCACATTTGGATGCTTTACCGATGTCCTTGCTACGTTTGGACATGGAAACTTTACAGTTGCGTTGCTTTCTATGCAGGGTCTGAGAGCTCTCACCTTTCATCAAAAATATCTTAATTTGTGTTCTCAAGATGAACGAAGGTCTTACGGGTTTGGCACAACATGAGGGTGAGTCATTAATGAAAGAATTTTCATTTTGGGGTGAACTAAGCCTTTACGGTTTTAACGCTTGAATGTGAAAATAATCTTGTCCGTGAACGCATGCCAGTCATGTATCATTCAAAAAAATACACATGATTGCAAATCGGTCACGAGAACACAAATTCCAATACCATTATAGAATCTAATGATGCAATCAGTCAAAGAACACGGACCAGACAATGCCAGTTCACGAGCAAAGCTGACGTAACGCTTTGGCTTCTCGGATGACAATTTGAAGTGCCAGTAAACCGGGACATTTTACGGCAGATTTGTGGTGTAGACAGGACGCTTCCATGCTTCTTAACACAAATCTAAATCGCTAATTACTTGGGAAGAAAACTTGTTTTGTTTTATTCGTGTAAATAAAGCAACAATTTGTGTACCTATCTGCCTGTTATATCTTGTGTTTTATATAATATACAAATGGGTAGGTTTAGGGGTGGGGTTGGGTTGGGTTACGTGCTCAAACATGTAAATTAAAGAAATAAAAAGAAATAAATGTAAATATTATATGGTGGCTGATTAAAAAGAAATCACAGAACGTGTTGCAGTGAAAAAAAGGGAAATTCAAGTCCGTGAACATGAATCAATAGATTACAATTTCGTGACTATGTCACAAAATGCCGTGAGACTGGGTTGGATGTAACCATGTATAGCAACATGGAACATACAGTAGCCATGTAGAGCACATGTAAAAAAAAACATGCTACCATAGGTTTTAATATGTAGAGCACATGTGGAAAACAGGAGCTGCGTGGTATGTTCCTGACACTTGATTTCAAGATGTAACAGTTTCAGCTGAATGGCCAATTTTAAATCCTTCTTTGCCAAACCTCCAAGTGAGCACAACACAGAGTCAGAACAAGAAACAGACACGTCAGCATTTGCCTCCACACTTGTTTCAAATGATTGTAGTAGTTCAGATTCAGAACTAGAGATAGGCTGTGAAATACTTTACTGTATCAGCACAGCCTGAACAACCTCTTCACACCACTTTCTTGTAAAATATCTTATTACCAGAATAACATATAAATTAGCAATCAGTTCTGTGACAATTCCAGTGTTAAAAAAGCTGTCTATAAAAAGCTTCAAAGGGAGTTCAAAGCAAAAATGCATTTAGCCTACATCTTTGTCAGATTTTTAAATACATTTAAAAAAAATGTTTTTGTCTAAAAATAATAATAAAAAAAACTAGTAATAATTATGGAAAACTATTTCAACCACTAGCGGCTGTCCAATAGATGGTGCTAGGGTGCTCCCCTCCCTGAACCACACAAAAAATGAAAATTATAATAATAATTATTATTATAAATTATATATACATTTATACTATGAGATGATAGATGATGTAGTGGGCAGCACATTCCAGGGCCCAGTTTATGACGGGGCCCCTCTCTGACCACAATAGTTGACAAAGGTTTGCTACATTTTGATTAGATCTTGGTAGACTAACATAAGCAAACTGTCCAACGCCATCAGATAAAGATGCTAAGACAACAGCCAGACACCTCTTATGACGCTTTTTCACTGCATGGTATGGCACGGTACGGCACGGTACGGCTCGGTACGGTTCACTTTTGGGGGGTTTTCCACTGGGTACAGTACCTGGTACCTGGTACTTTTTTTAGTACCACCTCGGTTGGGGTTCCAAGTGAACCGTACCGTTACCAAAACGTGACGTGTAAACTCTGCTGATCACGGATTGGCCGGAGAGAATCGTCACTACCTGAACGTCACGCACTGAACTTGCGACACAAACACAAAAGAACCGCTAGATTTAAATCAGCACAGCCAGCGAAGGATCGAACGCAACTGTTTTGAACGAGCACGCCTTTTTTAACAACCAAAAATGTGGCTGTTTCGTGGTCTGTTGAGGAAGTACAGACGTTCCTCTCGTTGGTAGCCGAGGAGCGGATCCAGCGAGAGCTTGATGGGGCGACGCGGAATGAAAAAGTTTTCAGGAGTCGCGGCAATAGAGGCGGCGCAACTATAACGACATGTGAATAATCCCGCCCACTCTAAAGCGGTACTGAACTGCAGTGGAAACGCAAACCGAGCCGAGCCGTGCCGTGCCGTTGCCGTACTGAGCCGTGCCGAGCCGAGTCGTACCACGCAGTGGAAAAGCGCCATTAGAGGACAATAAGAAGACCTTTGTTACCAAGCCCAGGAAGGACAGAATTTCTCATTGGTCAATATGCAGTTTCTGCCCTTCACCCACCTACAGACTGATCCCTAAGATTTGGCTGTGACCACCATAAAAATTCCTTTGGACCTCCAGGTGCAACAGCACAGCAGTGGGTGAAACAAAGAGAGATAACAAAGATCCAACTAAATCCATTCATAACTATATTTTCAAACCTTAAAACTCATGCAAACCAGAGCACACACATCTTATACTTATTCAGAGAAACAAGTACTCTCATTGACAGTGATGTGTAGTGCAACATCGTACACCAAACCAGACTGTAATGGGACAAATAATGCATTCATGACAGTTCAATTTATTTCCATCATGTTTAGACTTAATGGGTTTGCAACATTGCCAAGGGTATTCTGGTTGTGGTTTGGTAAGTGGATAATGCATCTGTAATACTTTAGTGACACATTTCTAAATGTGTTAAATTAAACAAGTTCCACAGGAGGAAAGCAGGGTGGGCCACACCGTGTCCCCCGCTCTGATGGAAACAGTCAATCACAGCACAGAAATGGAGAAGCGCCGAATCTCCTCCTCATCGGAAAGGGATAAAGGTACCCTTCCAAAAGACACTCCTTGTTCTGAGTCTGAGTCCTGTAAGGGAAGAGACAGTAACAGAAACACCAGCGTTCTGAGTCTCTGGCCTGTGAGGGAAGAAAGCAACACACAGATTCAGCTTTTGAGGCAGCAACAGATACAACCCCGTTTTGAGCCTCCAGCCTGTGAGGAAAGAGATACTCTGCGTTCAAAGTCTTCATCAAGTGAAATAGCAACACATAGAGCATGTCCTGAGTCTCCATCCTAGAGAGACAAAGTGGATTGACCAAGTACTGAGTCTCTAGTCCAGCGAGGCAGAAGACACACAGACATTTGCAACAAGGTGATGCTCCGGCGAGTAAACCTTCACTTCAAGGTATTTTTCCTTGCGTGTTCCAGGCAAGGACCTTCTACACCTACTCCAGGGCCACCTGCGCAATTTGTTCAAGATCTTAGGACCCTTTGGTGCTCCAGGAGATCAGCATCCTACAGTGCTTTGTGTTCAAGGCTGTTAAAACAGATTCCTTCCCTTTCCTCACTGCATTGTTACCCAGCACAACCAGTGGAAGAAGTCACTGCCAGCGGACTGCTCACTCGACCACAGAGAACCAAAATATCACTCCCAAACCTCTTCTAGAGACCGTGGCATTGTATATTATCAGTATATTATTTTCTAATCTACATTAGATATTATATAGCTGATTGCAGTTGATAACAAATAATATGTCATGTATTTGTTTGATGCATAATAATTTGTTTCAGAGTAGCAACAGTTTATCTCTCCAGATAGCTGAGCTCTGACATAGCAACACCCAACTTAATCACTTGCATTTTATGCATCTTTTGCACTTTATTCCATTTTCGTTCATGGTATCCATTTAGTAGTTGTTGATTACACTTGTCTATCTTTTGTTAATAAAATAAATTTTTTAATTAATTAATTAATTTGTGTTCCTTGTGTTCCTTCCTTGTGTTCATAATGCAGTAAAGGGTTCTACGATTTAGAGATCCCACCAATCTTTCTTATGTGATGTACTCATAACCACACCTTAAGTGACACATGATGCAAAAATCATAACGTCATTGGTGACGTGAGTACCCATCACTACACTATTTTGCCTCCCTAGGTTGGCCAAAGCAAATTCACTACAATGATATGATAGAAAATCATCTGTACAAAATACATGCTTTCCTTATATGTCCTCTCTGCCTGTCTGCATACGATAGACCTTCCTGTGGTGATCTCTCGATGTAGCAGTTTAGCCAATTGCTTAATCAAAATTTGAACATATTCAAGATATGACATAAAATGAGCCAATCAGGCTAAAATTCAACCTGAAAAGGGCAATTATTAAAGAGCCACTGCTGAAGTCAGGACTAGTCTTTAGGGGCAAGAGAAGTCAGGACTAGTCTTGCAAGAGATTTTGATGAACAAAAATGGTAATTAAGTTGAAGATGAATACAGCCACACACATGAGACATAAATTAGGCACACGTGAGTCCAGCACTTTATCCTGGACTCACATATCTAATAATGCTGTTCATTATAAAACACCTGCCATCCTAGAGATCTCCCACCATGGGGAGTTTTACCAGTAATGTTGTTTCTCTTACCGGACTTATAAATGTGCATTATTTATTTAGCCCTTGAGGATCACGTGTGATACCAAATGCTGGTGTGGCACATGGGGTGTAAATGCTTATTCATGTATCTGAAATTTCCAGTAAGCTGTTTAGAATCAGAACTACTAAATAAGTGCCCATTTTGTGAATTAATAATTTTTGATTTTCTTTCAAATTAGTCAAAACAGGATACCAATGCAGACTGGTTCACGATTGGGTCTGAATCATCCGGTTTTAATCTTAATTCAACTGAACAGAATACACTTTCATGTTAAAAACACTTCGTAGCAATGGTAGCAGTGGCATTTATGTGTAAAAATGTTCCTATACTATCTTTATATTAAGCACACCTCTAGAAATTTACGTGAAATATCTGTTTAAATTTATATGAAGTTATATGATGTCTGTGCAAAATATCTTGTACAAAGTTTCTATCTATTTGAACAAAATAAAGTATGGAAAATGTTCTCGACCAGACGTACTGTATGCTATGATTATTCCAAGTGATAACTGATCTATACAAATAAGAAATATACCTCATATAATGTAGAAAACAAAGAAAATACAGTATGTATTACCTGCAACCCCTGCGTGTTTAGCATTTATAAAAGCAAGTTGACTTTTAAAATGTAGTGGCCTTGTGAATAACAACAACAACAAAAAAATTCTGGAGTTGTAGAGTGGAGTTTCTGGAGTTTCTATGTATTTATCTGCAAATTGTGTAAAAACACTACATAAACAAATAAATCAATAAATTCAGTTTAATAGATGGTCATTGGTCAAAATGAGAGTGTGACTGGGGAGGCGTCATCAGTTCTCTCTATGCTGCCCCCCAATGGATAGATCCAGAACTACCTGGAAAGTTCATGAACTTGCTGGTGCTGCTGAACACACAGTATAAAGCTAAGAGACTCACAGAACTGGAGTCAAATCTAAAAGCCTTACGACTCCACCAGAGGGACAACTCGACTGAGGAGCAAAACTAGACCACAAAAGCCACTGAAAATGTTGAGCCTGCATGGATTCCAGCCTTCCCTCAGCTCATTCATGGACTGGCCAGTGCGCAGCCTCTGGCCGGAGATCACATCTCTTTACAGACATGGAGAGGAACTGCAGGAGCTGGAGAGCAGCCTGGCGCAGCTGGAGAAACTTCAGCACAAGATCTTTGAGGAGATGCAGCAGATGCCACACTCACAGGAGATTTACCCAGTCGCCTGCACAATGGAGAAAAAGGGAAGCGGCTTTGCTTTGACACTGGACACTAAAGACTTTTCCCCAGAAGAACTGTCAGTCAGACAGGTGCGCAGGAAGCTGCATGTCAGCGGAAAGAGCGAGAAGAAGCAGGAGGATGGGAAGGACTCGTACTCTTACAGAAGCCAAGAGTTCAGACGGGTGTTTGATCTGCCTCAAGGAGTGAATCCTGAGGTGCTGACCTGCTCCACGGCTGATGGAAAGCTCTACATACAGGAACCAGTAAATCAGCCATCTGAAGCAGCTGAGAGGATGCTGCCACTGACTGTCAAACTGTGAAGATAACGCAGCCAGAGACAGCCGAGACACAACACCACGCCAGCGCAGCACAGACGACACTCAGCAATCCTGAAAGCACTGAGCACAGAGTACAACCCTCTGCTGGACCTTAAACGACATTTCATTTCACAAGATTTGCATATTCTATATAAGAATCATAGTGGTATTATATAAAATATTGTGGTATTGTAGGTATGTAACACACTACCTAATTAACCAACTACATACATAAATGCATAAATAAAGATTTTGCATTTATCTAAGACAGCACATATCCATGAATTATTTTATAGAAAATAATTCATCCTGGGTAATATTTTATTTGCCTGATTAATGTTTCAAAACTATTTTAATACAGATAATTTGGAAGTCTCAGAAACAAAATACTGTATAAAAAAAGTAATACAGCTCTAAAAAATGAGGCAAATGAATTTTATCGGTTCTGTTGTTTAGCTCAAAATCAGTTCTCCTGTCTCTTGCTCTAAAAGTAGGAAAGGAGGGAGACACACAGACACACTATCAAGACAGAAACGAATAAATTAATCTGATTTATGATTACATTTTGAGGGTGTGTAAGCACAAATAAACATGGATTCATCTCATCTCTCACTGCAGGCTGAGATACATCTCATGGGAATTTTGTGAGTTTATTGGAAGTGATATGTTTTTGGAAGGCTCTGGCTTCATTGTTTTGTGTGTCTTTCAGAGTACCTTCTAAAACATGGACTCTAAATGTGTATGTGCACACATATATTACAAACTGTTTGAACATTCATTTGCAGAAAACAGTTTGCAGGTAACATGATGAAAAAACCCATTGCAAATAAAAAATGGCATTGTTGATATCTATAAATGCTATAATATACGTAAGATTAATTTGTGGCTTTTCTGACAACAAGTAGATAAAGTTTGCATCCTCAGTGCAACAGGTCATAAAACACACAGTTGTAGTTTTACTGTATAGAAACATATTAAATAAGACATTGAATCCATTATCACTGAGATATCTGCAACTGTTTTGCAGCCATTTGTTTGCCAAAGATAATGCCATAAACTTCTTTTCCCTTTTACCATCAGCTGTCAAATTTATATTAGTTCTATAATACTTATCAAGTCTGAGAGACTTGTTCTGTCCTTCCTTATTCTCTCATTATTAAGTGATGCTTCAGGAAAACAAAACAAAAAACAGAAAGACGTTTTGCAATAGTCCATTACGCACTCTTCATTCCCTTCTTCTTGCATTTGTTACACAAGACAGTACAAGAGTCTGGGTGGATTAGGTAATCTTTCAATTAGTTCTGTTATCCATTCCAATGTGCATGAATTAAATATCGAAGATTTCCACTGTATATTGTTTAATATATGATGACTAAATGCTTTTCCATAACCTCTCAGTCTTTGTTAACTTACATGAGTAGGTCTTATATTTGACTTTTATGGGAACCGTGGATGAGAATGATGGTCCTGTAAGGACCAGGAATAATAGCATCACACATAATACTCGGTTTTGTTTTTCTTGCTCTTGCTGACACTACTGGTGCCATCCATTGGTTTCTCCTTTACAGCTGTTCCATTTGACTGGGCTGAATTGCAAATGTTGTTGCGGCTCTCATCCACGTGGTACGATCCTTCGTCGCGGTTGCGGTATTTGTACATGGCGTAGAGAAGAATGAGGATGCAAAGTGCGGCAGCAACGACGATGCCAACCACCATGCCTGTGGTACTGCTGGACTCACGGAAAACCTCTGACTGACCAGGATAGCTCTTCACCCCGGGGCCTGTAGGGTTAGCTGAAGAAACAAAAACACCAAAGGTCAGTCCATCAAACATGTTTCACTAAAATTCACCAACTGGGACAATTTGGAATACGGTTTTCTAAGTATACGCGAGATACTTCTAGCTTTCCCACACAAATTACACTTTATCCCAAGTTTCCCACAATTTATCATATTGATCCAAGTATTGACACACACACACACACGCATGCACGCACACAAACACACACACACACAGATGTTTGTTTCAGGGGAAGTGGTGGATTTCCTGGACCTATACGTTCTACTGACCAAACAATATTTTCTATCCCTTAACTCTAAACCTACCCCTTACAGGGTCCCCACTGTGTCAAAAATGTCAGATTATCAGGTTTAATTCATTCGAAATACTTAATGTTACACTGTCAGATATGCAAAAGAAATCAAACTTATCTCTTGCTCTGTCTACTGTGTATAGACCACCAGGGCGTATACAGATTTCCCTAAAGAATTGCCAGATTTCCTCCTAGATCTATTGTTCGGTGATAAAGCACTAATTGTCTGGATTTTAACATGGCGTTGATCATACAACATGATGCATTAGGACTTGCGTTTTATGACCTAATAACTCTTTTGGAGTCAAGCAAAAACGTCACGGGCCCCCACTCATCGTTTTAATCTACGCTAGATTTAATATCTCAGCATGGAATTGATCTTCTGATATCGATATCGTACTCAAAGTGACGATGGACTGACCATTTCCGTGATCGTGCAGCTGGTATACTGATATTAATAAACCCCTATATGGCTCCGCGTATTCGTTCAGGCCGAGAAGAACTTTTTGTTCCAGCCACCAAAGACAGATTCAAAAATAACCCGCCTGATTTATCTCAACTGCTCTGTGTTCCAATAAGTACACATGAACTAGACGAAAAAACTAGCAACATGGGCACTATCTTCTATAATACATTAGAAGCTGTTGCCCCCATCAAATTGAAAAGGTTAGAGAAAAACGTACTGCGCCATGATACACAGTAAACCATTTCGACAGAACAGAAACCGTAGTCTTTAGAATTGCGTGGAAAAACAGTAGGTCCAGCTATAGACAGGCTCTAAAAGCTGCCAGGGCCGAGCATATCCACAAACTCATAGAAAATAACCAAAACAATCCAAGGTTTTTATTTAGCACAGTGGCTAGTAGGGGTGTGCAGCGAAGCCCGTATTTGTATCTGTATTTGTATTTGTAACAATCACAAAATTATTCGTATCTGTATCTGTATTCGGATAAAACCGGAAGGACTATGGTTTTATAGCCTTTCTTTTATTTTTTCTTAGTTATGACTGAGCAAAATGTCTCAGGTTACTTATTTAACCATGGTTCCCTGAGGGGAACGAGATACTGCGTCCTCTAGGGGTCGCTATGGAGAACGCCTCGTTGTGACGTGTCTGAAGCATACATGAAAAAAAAAAAAAACACCAAAATAGTTGCCGGGAAGCCATTGACGTCACTACCGGTGCGGATATAGTATAAATAGGCGCCGGGAGCACACATCATTCACTTCTTCGTCTGAAGCTTGCGTCCGCAGCATGGCAAAAAACCTAGAGGACGCAGTGTCCTCCTCCTACTCAGGGAGCCATGGTTACATAAGTAACCCGAGACATTCCCTTTCATGGGAACTTCGAACTGCGTCCTCTAGGGGTCGCTATGGGGACTGGTATACACACGCCACCATGCTGAGGGGAGTGCAAACCAGAACCATGGCGAGCACTAAGTACAAACTACCATATTGCTATGGGAGTCGCCCATTGGGACGTTAGACGGCTGTCAGTGACGTTATTCCCTACGGCCAAAGGCCTAGGCTACATACCCCAAAATACTTACCTGTTAGGGCCAGACTCCTGGGCCCGGGGTAGAGCTCAAGGCTTGGAACCAGGAATAGATTCCTTTAAGGGAATAAGACCAAGAACCTAGAATCATACTAGTCTTGGCCTTCCACAGGGGCTACTGCACGTTTCTCTTTGTTTGTGCTGAAGGAACTGTCTCAACAGATCCCTAGTAGTAACACCCTGTTAAAGTAGGTATCCAGAGGGATACATAGGTGGAGTGGTGCCCAAGGTGGAACCGGGGTTTTAAACCACTCAGAAAGAGCACGAAGCTGTACGCATAGCTCTTACCGTACAGGATTTTAGAAAAGTGGGCAAAGCATAACGTGCACACTTACCACTTATGTGGATTTTAGAAAGTGGGCAAAGCATAACGTGCACACTTACCACTAACAATGGATTTAAACAATACCGTCTAAGGGGGTTACGGGGCACTCTGAAAGAGCAGCCCATAGATGGATATGGCGCATCCCAAAACGCTATGTTTGAGAAGTCATAAAGTCAATCTACGGCTAATATGCTGGAGTGGCTAGCAGTAAATCTGTAGCTGAGGGAGCAAACATCCAGCTCTCAATCGAGAGGGAGCTCAACCTACAGCATGTTCCAATGGTGGAACAGCTAGCAGTTATTTAGCTGAGGGAGCAACACACCCAGTTCTCAAACGAGAAGGGGGCTCGACCTGCAGCATGTTCCAAAGCTGGAACAGCTAGCAATAATTTACTTAGCTGAGGGAACAACACACCCAGCTCTCAGTCGAGAGGGGGCTCGACCTACAGCATGTTCCAATGCTGGAAGGCTAGCAGTAGTTTACCTTGGCTGAATGAGCACAAACCCAGCTCTCAACGAGACGGGGCTCGACCTACAGCGTGATTGTAAAACCAGAAGGGTAAGCGTACTGCAAGCTAACCAAAAAACTCAGCGCATCAGAGAGGCAGAGGAAGGGCCTAATTCGCCTGATGCTGCTGGTTCCAGGTGCTCTGGAGAAACAGAGAACTCAAACTTCTCATGTGAGAGGAGAACTCTGAATTCAGAGGAATAGTGTTGCTCATTCCAGGTAACCCTTTGATAAAGGGGAGCACTGCTCAATACGACCACGAGGACAGCCCATGGAGCGAGAAATCCAACCCCTCAGAGAGGATTAACGCTCGAAAGAAAACACCATACTCACAATAACTCTCAATGGTAAGGGGAGCGATGCTTCCAGAGTGTGTCAATAGAGACACACTAGGTGAGTGGAGCCCAAGGTACCGGGGTCTAATCCAACTCAGAGAAAGGGAACAAGGCTAACAACGCGTAACCCTTACCATACATGATTTCAAAAAAGTGGTCAAAGCATAACGTGCACACTTACCACTTATGTGGATTTTAGAAAGTGGGCAAAGCATAACGTGCACACTTACCACTTATGTGGAATTTAGAAAAGTGGGCAAAGCATAACATGCACACTTACCACTTATGTGGATTTTAGAAAAGTGGGCAAAGCATAACGTGCACACTTACCACTTATGTGGATTTGTAGAAAAGTGCGCAAAGCTTAACGTGTGCACTTACCATAGTATTTGGATTTTAGAACTTTCCAAGCATCTGTTCACAGTACTGTGTAAAGTACTGGGCCAAACGGGAGAGGCAAACTCAAATACAACCCTCAAAGGTGAGGGGAGCAATGCTTCAAAAGTGTGTCAACAGAGACACACTAGTTTAGTGGAGCCCAAGGTACCGGCATCTAAACCAACTCAGAGAAAGGGAACAAGATCAATAACGTGTAACCCTTACACTATCAGGATTTTAGAAAAAGTGGGCAAACATCCCGTGGACACCACTTACCAGCTATGTGATGATTTTTAGAAGAGTGGGCAAAGCATAACGTGCACACTACCAGCTATGTGGATTTTAGAAAAATGCACCAGATTAACGTGTGCACTTACCATAGTATTGGATTTTAGAGTTTTCCAAGCATCCGTTTACAGACAAACGGGAGAGGCAAGCTCAAATACAAACCTCAAAGGTGAGGGGTATGTCGAACCCTGCCGAGACCGCCATTTACACGAGAAGGTGCTACCTATACTTCCCGCTCGATGCCTCAGTAAGAGGGGATATCCTGGTGATCGGAAAGCCCCTCAGGGCGACCCAGATACGGTAGACCAGTCAGGGTAGCGTAACCCCAGCCCGGACGTCCAGGAAATTTTTTGCAGAGACGCACCGGGGGCCTGATGCTAATAAAAGCTCCTGCAGAAGCCTGTGTTATGGCCGCATGATCCAGGAAGTATGAAGCCAAAACCCGGCTTTTCTTACCATCTGGACATATATCGAAAAGTGAAAGAAACACTGCAAGTCGAGCACCCGGTTCTGAACCCAGCAGAGGGGGTGCCCATCGAGGACCTACCCTAGAAAAGGGACAGAAACACACAGGTCCCGGGAAACACTGCAAAAGAAACTAGCAGAAGGGATATACACACAACCACCAGCTCATTAGAAACACACATATATATATATTTATATATACATATATTAGACATGGATCTTACTCACCCACCATGGTTCCCGCGTCAGAGTTCTGTCCGAAGAAGCCTCTAGACCGGACCATCAGTAAGATGGTCACTATGAAGCCATAGAACCAACCAAACCTAATAGGTCCAGCATAGGAGACTATAATGCAGGAAATTTCCCACCTAAACTCGGTCAGGTGGAGAGATGGTGGTTTACAGGGGAATTAGGAAGGGAAAGAAAAGGGCAGATGTAAAACCCCGAAGGAAATGAGTAGATACCCAAGTATCACTCTGATCCGGACACAAAAACGTTAAGTAAAACTCTTAGGTCTTTTATTAGTTCTTTGACCCGGCGAGTTCTTTCCTACCAATACATGCGGGCTGTAGGGGCTCAGGGAGTAGTGGGGAGGGCGCACGGCCGCGACACTAGCCTTGTGTGTTACACTAGAGCCAGTCTCTGATCCTCAAACGAGTGGGCTAGGACCCGCGGCTATGTCTTGCTCTAGGAACTCAACAGGGTCCGTGTAGCTATTCGTGTGAAGGCCGCCTCTCTCCGGGTTGCTTTCAGCAGGTAGCTGCCTGTATGGGGACTAGAGCATCACACCGTGGGCAATGAAGGCGACCGCCAGAGAACGCATGGTGCTGCACTGTGCGTCTCTCGTGGAGGTGAACCCTGCAGGTACGGTGAAGTCGCACGACGGTTGATGTTTCGATAGAAAGGGACTGTCTTAGAGGAAAAAGGAACTCTTCCGATTCCTTTCAATATTACTATGGAAAGACTAAACTCGGATGAGTAGAAAGCACACAGTGAGCTTAAGGGTTAATGGCCCAGAAAAATAAAGGTAACGAGATACTTCGCAACGTCACTTTCTTCACCCGCTTCACGACAAATAAAGCCTCGCCGTGGCGCAATCCATAATTTCCAAAAGCTCATCATACGCAGGGCAGGAGGATTGGGAAGGCTCAGCCTCAGCTTCTTTGCCCTCCTCAGCTATTTCCTGCTTTTTCTGGGCTGATCCCAGCAGAGCACTGGACCCTGAATCAGACAATGTTAATGAAATAACATCATCCTCCAGCGGCTCACTCTTGTGCACAGCCGACGATCGCGAAAGGGAACCCCTCTTCAAACTCATTGACCAGATCCACCTGCGATCCCCACGAGCTCATGCCTCAGCAGCGGCGGGTCCTGAATTGCTGGAAACAGATGGCTGCCCCTCTTTCCTCGAAAAGAGAGACAAACGAGAGCGGAGCTTTTTCCCTTGGAAAAAACACTCGCAGTGCACGCCGATTGCCCCCTCGGAGACATCGTGTGTGTGCTCTTCGCCCAAACAAATAACGCATAGATCGTGTGTGTCATCAGATGTTAAACAACGTCAACACGGATGCACACATCCTTAAACGCTTTGCTAGTGCTCGCCATAATGAGATGAATAGAGATCGCTCTTACCACCGAAATGCACGCTTCAAACAAAACAGTCAATGAAGGCGAAGAAGAGAATGATGTGTAGCTCCAGGCGCCGATTTATACTGGAGTCGCACCGGTAGTGACGTCATGGCTATTGCCGGCCAACGAGTTGGTGTTTTTTCAATGTATGCTTCAGACACGGGTCACGACGAGGCGTTCCCCATAGCGACCCCTAGAGGACGCAGTTCGAAGTTCCCATGAAAGGGAAGCTGTGTTTAACTAAAATAATATTTTTTTTATGATTATAACATTTATTTAATATCTTCTTACAGTTGGAGCCGATAACCTTGTATAGGCAGTGTTTGGAGATGCAGTGCGGTTGTGCTTCGGGGAACGTGAGTTCGAGTCCCAGCTTGGGGACCTTCCATGATCCGATAAATAAATATTTAAATATATTCTAATTAAAACAGTAAGGGTTCCATGCAGTTTAGAAATATGGAAATTTATTTAAGTAATTTCCAGGAAATGCATGAAAAAAGGCAACTGCAACACTGCTATTTTATTTGCGCTTATTTCATTCATAGAGTTTACACTCATTTACTTCACACACTTGTTACTGCGCTGTAATTTTAGAGGCTGTGTTAACAAAAAACATGCTGTCCTTTGGAAGCTCACGGTTTTCCTTGCACACAGTTTACACCAAGTATTTCACTTAAGTAATTTGCAGGTCTGGAATAGTATGGAAAAAAAGAGAACAGAGTATGGAAAAATATTTGTGTTTCAACTATTTGCCATATTCAGTGTACTAAAATATCAAATGTATAATTTCTAAAAAAATGAATTTATCATACAAACAGAGAGATTTCATGACAAACATTTAGTGAACACGACTCGAGGCGCACATTTTCATTACAACGGAACTCTTTAAGCGAGTCTTTTTTTTTACTTCACTAAACAAATGTGCATGTGCATGTGCCACGCAAACCAGCAAAAGATAAAGAAGAAAACGTGTAGGCCTAGTAGAAAATGTATCTGTATCTAAGTTGATTATTACCCTACTCTTGAGAGAGAGAGTTTGGTTTTTGAGAGACTGAGATGCGCAACGCGGCTGTTTGATTGGTGATTGCGCTGTGCTTATTCATTCATGTTTCATATCGTCAGGGCCGGATTATACATAGACAGGATTGGGCGAGTGCCCTGGGGCACCAGCCAATAAGGGGGCAACCCCAGTGATAAGATAATGACTTTAAAATATTTTTTATGTTTTGTATATATATATTATTTTGCTGAAAGAGATGCAGATACAAAATGAACAGGGGCCCGTTTCAATAAGGAGGTTCAACTCACTCTGAGTTTAAAATTGAACTCTGAGTTGACTTACCCTGAAACTGGAAACTCTTGAGTTTTCGGTTTCAGAACAGCTGAATTAGCGTGTGCACCATGACTATGAGAAGTCATGATCAATGGAGCTCCGAAATTATGATTCACCATGGCAACAGCACTGACAAAAAGACGTCTGCATACTTTTGAGTCAACGCACAAGTTTAATTCTTAATCACTGTTATAATAACTGTAGGATCTCTGTCTTCGAACGGACCCACTTACACTATTGAGTCACACATGAAACAACTACATTCCATTGAGACAAACTGATGAGCACTCTATGCAGCCATCTGCGGTCGTAAAACTCATACAGGGTCAGTGAAGCGTCTCAGCAGTTCCTGTACCATCTAGCTTATCGTCTCAAGAGACTCAAATAAAAAAACAGTGCTTAAACCCTAACTCAAACTAGGATACAAACTATCTTGGTTTTACCGGCTTTCAGGGACCAGATGCGTGAGACCCATGACCATTTGACACATAATGCTAAATTGATAAACAGAAAGCGACAGATTAAGGTCATTGTCAGCAGAGAATGGCAGACACACACAACTCGTGACATGGCATGACCTCAGGACACCTCCCCTTTCCCCCCTTGCATTCCAAAAAATGGACGCGAAACTTACAACAAGTCAACCAGATTCACAAATGATATGTTGTATGTCTTATATATATGCTTGATGTGTTCATTTAATCTGTGCAACTTTAATCAGTGTTTTATTACCTTTTTTTTTTAGGAAATAAGGTTATTAAAATGTGTGTAATATGTGAAGTTTAATCTTGAACGAATGGGCACGACAAATGCAGAATGTTGAAATGAAGTAAACTTTAATAGTATGTACAATATTTGCATTTAAGAGACTTTATAGAAGTATTAACACAACTTTTATAGATTGTGTCCTCATGTGATAAAGTGAAGCTTCATGTTAAGGTATGCATGCCCCGCCTTGCATCAAGTCGATTGGAAGAGCGCGCCGTGGGACGGACTTGTGCCGCGGGTCAAAACCCCACTGCAACACAGATTAAATTCCTTCTCGCTGTTTACTCTCTCGAGTGAAGGCTTTTGACGCTTGCTCTCCCGAACGCAGGCTCTTTGCCACTTGCTTTCCCGAGCAAGGCCTTGTCGCCATGTGGTGAGCATTCTAACTTGTGCTCACAAGCTGAACCATCAGGCGATCAACCATCTAAGAACTTAAACACTTCAGTTGAAGCTTCGTGACTCTGCAGAACGCAAAGTCTGGCTAAAGCAGACTCTCTCTCTCAGAAGAACCCGAGGCTCTTCTGTAACCCGGCAACCAACCAATCCAAGAGGGCTTCCCCAAAAGGACGTCATACACCGTTCAATTCCGGAGCCAGATCACGCCAAATCAGCCACGGAATCCCTCCACCCCCCCCCCCCCCCCCCCAGTAGACACGAGTAGGAACGACTCAGTTTTTCAGCTGTCACCCAAAGCAAAACGCAAGTACAAACAAAATCTTCGATCTGCTGAACTGACGCTGGTGAATTGAGTTAAGCAGTAAAGATCAGAGAATATCTGCTTTGTGAATTCTCTCAGGCTGAATTTAAAACCACATCGTGAAAACGAGTTAGAACTTTGAAAAATTCATGCAACTCGTTACTCAATTCTGAACGATATGTGGTGGTGTGTGTGTGTGTGTGTTTTAGCTTAGTTTTTATGTAATCTAGAATAGCCAATAAAATTCATTTAATTTATAAAGAATCCTTGTCTGGTGTCGTATAATTTTAAAGTCAAAACATGCCAAAGATAACGTTACCTCTCTAAGAGCTGACAAATGATCATAATTGTATTTAACCCGTGGCCAGGGGGAAAATACAGATAGGTCAAATTGGTAATATACACTGATATTAACGTCTCACTGGCAGAGTAGTTGATAGAGTGTAAACTAT
>JADLZN010008368.1:28312-60221 GCA_018155175.1 Sinocyclocheilus anophthalmus | reverse complement strand
ACACTCTGGCATCATGTATGTCAATTCTGGAGCAGAAAATGTGTCCATGTCTTTGAACTTTATGGGCAGGAAGTTACGTAACCATACTGTTGCCCCGGCAGCAAAACAACGTAAGTAAATATCACATTCACACATGTGCCTACTACTTCCGTTCATCTTGAGTTTTGTGTCATCAGACTCTAGTGTATATATATAATATATATATATATATAATATATATATTATATCCACACATATTGCAAAGTACTCGTTATCTGTATCAATGTTCTGTTGACCCTATTAATGGGGTGATTTTATTTGAACATTTTATTAAATATTATTTTAATGAGAGGATTCATTTCCAAAACCACACCATGATGACTAAGAACATCTAATTTTCTTATATCAGGCTAAAACAGTGTTTTCATTCACTATTTCTAGGTGCCTGGGAGACCACTGACCTTTCTCGATATCAGGAGGATCCAGTGGTCTCCACCCGAGTGGTACTTTCTCATCCCATCGTGTCATCAGAGGAACTGCCAGGCAGTGTGCCTGATCTAAGAGAACAGGTTCAGTGGCGTAGACCATGTAACATCCATAACACACTCCTAGACCAGGATAAAGATAGAGGTGGGCTGAATGTTCCTGTCACCTCCCAGAATCTAAATATAACTTCATCTCTAAATATCGTTTAATATTTGCTTAACATTTAAACTAACACCTTTAATCTTAATGACATATGAATCTTAATACTATGTACCTAAAATAACATGATATAATTAAAATGTTTTATTATTATTAAAAACCTAATTTTGTAAACTTAATTTTAAGACATTAAAAAGGCACATAAACCGTCTTGACATAAACCAAAAGAAAAAAAAAATTAACATTTTTCTTTTTTTGACTTTTAAGCAAGCACATCTGGAACAAGCGTTTCAACATGATGTTTATGCCACTGAAAACGTTACAAGAAGAAACTGCATAAAAAGAAGTGAAAATAATCTGTGTTAAAGTACTTAAAAGCATAGTCTACCAAAAAAAATGAAAATTCTTGTCATCATTTACTCCAACCTTCTTTTTTTTGTGGAACGCAAAAGAACATATTTTGAAGACTGCTGGTAGCCAAACAGTTTTGGGTCCCACTGACTTAAATCGGGACAAAAAATACATGCATGGAAGTCAATGGAACTCACAAAAGCTGTTACCAACATTCTTCAAAATATTTTCCTTTGTGTTCCACAGACAAAAGAATAATTATACAGGTTTGGAATGACAGAAGGGCGAGTAGTTGATGATATAATTTTAATTTTTGGGTGGACAAACCCAAGGTATAAATATGGATGTGTTTTTGGCATGTACAGGCATGTTTAGGTAATTTAAAAGGTTTATTCAGTGCTATTGTGGAAATATGATGATAGGTATGTAATTGTTTATTTAATAAAGTGCATACATTACTTTGTGCGCGGTGTTACTTAAACACCGTAATCAGTAATTAGTTTTAACTAAAGGAATAATAAGAATTAAAAATAAAATAATGTGAATATTATATATATTTAGGTATGTTATGTAAACTGTAAAATTGAATAAATAAATTAATATTTAAAATTAATTCTAAAAATGTATAAACAAATGATTTAATAAATTTTTATACTTGAATGGTATTGTTTAATTGGATATGTGTGTGTATCTGATTATATAAGATAAATGACTCAATTACCAGTCTAGCTAATTAACCCCTATTGTCTGGCATATACTAGACAAAAGGCAGTCACTGATCTATCCCCATGTAGAGGAAGTGCTTTGTAAAATAAGTTCCAGACTCCCCAACAGAGCCTGAAGAGTGAAGTGTCACTGTAACTGCATGTTAATATTTAAAGGTGCAGCTAAATGTGAGGTCTCATGGCTGAGGAAAGGTAGACTCAAATGGAATACGTTCAAACGCTGGATCGGCACAGACTGCCACCGTGGTCCAAAACGCAGTGGCAAAGGTAGGTCCCGCCAGTGAAGATTGGGCATACTTAAATTCCGATCAAAATTCATTCATTTCCATCCAATTTTAATCACAGCACCCAATGTGTCTTCTATGAGTGCAAGTGTAAGACATCCTGAAGATGAGGCTCCAGTGGATATCAAGATGTTTATCCCATACGACTCTGCCAAGCTATGCATAACCCAAGTATGTAGATGTCACTCCTTCATGGACTATTGTGTACTCTGCATTGTTTTCTTGTTATGTTTATGAATAGATGTATCCATCAGATGTAACCTAAGCCAGTGTGTGTTGGTCAAGAACACATATTATTTTTGTTATCCAAGAGTTGCTTGTTGCACTAGTCACATGTCCGTCACTCCCACTGTTGTCCTGGGGCCATAGGGTGGGGATGAGACGCCTCATCTGATGTCATGTGATTTTAGTTCTTCAAGGCCCATTCATGAGTCATGACCACACATTATTGAACAACCCAAAACCCAGAATTCAGACAAGTTCTCAAAAAGACAAATCTTAACAGGTTCCAGTACACACCTTGTGTCATTTTTGTTTAGTTTGCCCAATGCAGAACTGTTAGCATTAAAGAATGTACCCATTCAAGAAATTTAGTATGCAGGCAACTACAACAGTGTTTCCCAACATTTTGACGTAAGTACCTCTTCATCAACACAAAACCATAAATGTGTTACTTTAAAATTATACTAGACATTATTTGGTATTACAATTACATTTATTAAAGTGGCCACAATGATTCACTTTTACACAAAAACAATTGATATTGTGGCTTAAAAAGACTCACTAAGTGGCTTTTTTCTTCAATAAAAGCTTTAATGGTGAACTCTTTTAATATGAAGTTTTAACAGTTCTAGGGGACGATCATGTAAAAACTTAAAAAATAAAATGGCCACTTTGTATTTGAGTGGTCTATGTGACTGTTACCATACCAACAGATAGCAGATGATATGATTGCAATGAAGAGCAGACATCAGGAGATGATTCAAGAACTGGAGGAGAACTTTCTCATTGCATCACGAGAAAATCAGGTGATAGGCTTGTTTACTGTTCATTCAGTCAGACAAATAATAAGGTGATTTTGGTGATTTTATGCTTAATTTATGTGTGTGCAGGAAAAAACAGCTCTTAAAATGAGGACGTGTTTCCAAAATAAGCTTAACACCCTGAGGAGAATCCTAGATATTTACCAGGAAAAAGTGGCCAGAAAAAATGCATACTGGGAGGAGAAGGTCAGGGTGAGTCACAAGCATCATTATATTGGTTTTACTTCCTTCCTTTTCCAAATTCTCATTGGCTTGAACATAGTAGATGTAATTATTAATTCAGGAATAAACTGAAACACATGATGTAATGTGTACAGTATAGCATTTTTATTATATATCTATTTACTTAATTATTGTGTCATATTGCTGTCATCTGGCTATTTTTACTGGGTAACATTTCATTTTTCTGGGATCAGACACTAGAAGATCTAAATGAAAAACTTAAGGGGGAACACAAATACTTCAGGAGAGGAACCAACAAAGACTTGGCTCATGGGATCAAGAAAAGGTATCGATTGTGGTAACAAAAAAGGTGTTTCTATTTTATTTATTTTACTATATATTATATTACGTTTTGTGTTTGTTGGTGTGTTTATATATATATAGAGAGAGCGAGAGAGAGACTAAGAGACTAGCATCAATGGAAACTTTTACAGAACAAGATGATGGAATTGTTCTCCTCCCGACTGGACCTCCTTCACAACCACCAGGCATCAAGTAAGAGCTGTATAATATTGTGCGCTGTTTACAGGATTAAAATGACAGATGTCAATGAAAGGTCAGAATAAGTGAAGAAAGATGTTTGAGTCTATTTAACAGCACTGCAGGAGCTGCATTTGGCCAGGGCAGAGATGGGGAAGGTCCAGGAGATGCTCGAGGCCTTTCAGGAGAAGAAAGAACCTGAAAACACATCTGAAGAAAAGGTAGGAAAATCAATAAAAACATCAGTTCCAGCTCTGAAGAACATCTTCATTCCGAAAGATTCCCTGCAAAGAGTTAGAAAGCAAGACATGTTGTAGTATTTACCAGGCACTGATTTTTATTGATGTGAGGCAATGTATGATTTCTGTGAGACTGAACTGTTGCTCTAACTCTGCTCTGCCAACAGGACAGTAGTGATTCAGATGTACCACTAAACGGAGCACAAGCTCATCTGGAGATTTTGAAGGAGAACCTATTGAAGAGGGAGAGAGAGATCTCAATGCTCATGGAAGGACAAGAGCGTGTGACAGAACCTGTTGAACTGTCAGCATATGCTCGCCTCCTCAGTGCTGTTATACAACAGGTTTGTAAAATGTATTGAGTTTTGTTCCACAACATAAATTGCACACAGTGATACCTCAAACATGAACTGACACAGTCACACCCCAAAAATAAAACTGTGTGCTTTAAAACGAGAAATGCTACTTTTAACTTTAAAGTCTGGCCTACAAATTGATAATGACAGAACAAAACAGCTTTCTTGCATTGTTTACTCCAGGCTCATTATGTTTGTGCTGAGCTGACAGAGGCTAAACAACAATTTGACCAAATGGCAGAAGACAACAAAAAAATGTACGCAAAGATTAAAGAAAGTCTTGAGCAAACAGTGGAAGAGTCCTGCCAGAAGAGCCACGAGGAACAAGAGGATGCACAGCAGAAAATGTGGGATCATGGCATGGTTTCTTAAGAGTTAGAATATAGCTTAAAACTATCAAACTTTGAACATAAGCATCTGCTAACTGAATCATACATGATAATTCAGGGCACAGCCACAGGTGGGGGACGGATCACAGGCCAGATTACTCCATCATGAGGTCATACAGGTGGCTTTGGAGTGCATCAGAGCAGGGGCTAAACCAACTGTCATTGGTAAATATGATAAATTGATAACTGTGTAAGTGAATAGTATTCTCTTTTTGGATGTGTACAGTGGGTATAGAAAATAATCACCCCCATTTAAAATAATCACATTTTGTTGCTTTGCAGCCTGAAACGAAGATAGACACAGTTATCCAGCTGTATTTACTCAGTGCAACTTATACATCCAAGTGAAAGATATAACACCAAATAGTCAGGGAAAAAAAAAAAGAATCACTGAGTTGGATAAAGGAGCACCCCCCCCCCCCCCCCCCCCCAAGCATTGTCTAATCAATAGCCAATCACCTTCTCAATGGCACACAAAGCCATTTAACATTCAACTGTGATCAGCTGGTAATTCTGATTAGCTCAGCATGAAAAGAGCTTTCCTGGAGCATTTCAGCCCTTGGTAGTGTACCTGAAGCAAACAATCAACTATGGGTGACAAGACACTGTCAAAAGATCTCTGGGATAAATCTGTGGACAGACACAAGTCGGGAGATGGATACAAAAAAAGGGTTGCAAGAAAAAAGCCACTCCTCAAGAAAGGCCACATTCAGTCATGACTGAGCTTTGCCAAAACTCACCTTGAAGATTCTGAGGCAGATAAAATTGAATTGTTTGGCCTCAACACCAAACGATTCACCAAAAGGTGAATGTCCTTGCAATGGCCTAGTCAGAGCCCAGACTTAAACCCCATTGAAAATCTGTGGAATGACGTGAGGACTGCAGTCCACAAACGGTCACTATCAAAATATTGAATTATATTTTTTTTTCGCCTCTATTACGATAGGACAGATCATAACTGACGGGAAAGGTCCTTGAGTCGGGACTCAAACTCAGGACATACAAACGGTGCTATATGCCAGCACGCTGCCCACAAGGCTATCGGCTCTGACTGGTTACTATCAAATTTAACTGAACTTGAGCAGTTCTGCAAAGAAGAGTGGGCAAATATTGCAAAGTCTAGATGTGCAAAGTTAGTAGAGACATATCCCAATGCACTAAAGGCTGTAATTAAAGCAAAAGGTGGTTCAACAATACTGACGCAAGGGGTTGATCCTTTTTCCAAAGGACTTTTTGGTGTTTTATCTTTCATTTGGATGTTATAAGTTGCACTGAGTAAATACTCCTGTTGGAATAATTTTATGTGTGAGTATCTGTACTGTGTCTGTCTCATTTCAGGCTGCAAAGCAACAAAATGTGATTATTTTAAAGGGGGGTGATTCTTTTCTATACCCACTGTATATAGCGACTTCTTTCTGTGTGATTCCTAGAGACTGACACGACTGAGGCATGGACAGCAGAGCTGGATGAAAGAGTCAGAGTACGGCACACACACTTTTATTCTGCACTCATTCTCACTCCATACTGACGTTACTCTCTCTTTTTAGAAATTTGAGGAGGATTTCCGAAAGAATGGATTCTTAAATTCTGAAACTGATAAAAGTGTGGGGCAGCAGTTGTTGTTACTGCAAGCTGAGGTGATGGCAGCTAAGAAAAATATATCTTTCAGTGTATAATCCAAACTAATATTAGGCTCTCAAAAATGTCATAGCGATTGAATTGCAGGGGATGAGTTTTTCTTTTTTGTCATTTATGGCCTCATATTACTTGTCTGTCTCTCTAGTTGAAGCAAATCAAAGATGAAAACAAGAAGATTATTGAAAACTACACCGCTGAAAGAACCTTGAGGAAGAAGTACTACAACATGGTGGAGGACATGAAAGGCACAGTATATCACAGTCATACAGTTTCACTAAAAACATAAAAATGTCTATATATAGGAATTGTTGCCAGATACAACATGAACTGGAATGTCCCTTTTGTGGGTATGTACTATTTATTCTGTGGCTTTGGGCCAAATATCTACAAGACCCTTGACTGCTTTCCCAGACATTATTTTTTCCTATTTTAAAGTTGTATTCAAATAGTCAAACAGTAATACAGATGAATGCCAAAAGACTGAAAACCAACTACAGGCATTTTTTTTTGCCCATGTAATGTTTTTAATGATTTGCAAGACTTCTTGATATGCACACAAGCATTCAAAATTTTGGGGTTTTAATGTTTTACAAAGCATTCTCTTATTCTCATCACACACCCTTCTTTACTTGATCATAATATAGAGAAACTGTAATATGTCAACTATTGATTACTATTATAATTATAACTGTTTCTATTTTAATATATTTAAAATGTAATCTATTCCTGTGATGACAAAGCTGAATTTTACAGCCAGTTACCTCCAGTCTTTCAGTGTCACATTTTTGATGCTGTTTTTATCATGTTTTGAAACGAGTGTACCTTAATAGTTTTGTGGAAAAAAATTTTTTTCAGGATTATTTGATGAATAAAGTTAAAAAGAACAGAATTTATTTGAAATACGATTTTGTAACATAAATGTCTTTCCTGTCACTTTTGATCATTTTAATGCAACCTTGCTGAATACAAAACAGTATTTCTATAAAAAATGTATGAACTCCAAATTTTAAAAGATAGTGTACAATGAGGTGCAAATATCTGAGCTAACATTGAAAATCTGGGTTTATGTCTATACCTGGGAATTTTTTTTTTTTGCTTTTTTCAAGGTCTTGGCACAGAATAAATCAATAAATAGGCCTATAAGATTCTGCACTACGATTTTTCTAAAAATCCCTATTCGCACGGGATTAGTATTATCTGGTGACCTCCAGTCATTTGTAATATTTGCGGAGGTTGTCTGTGATCTTAATCGCGTGCGAATCGGCCATGTCTGTAATTAGTAAAGTAAAAATTCCCCCGCAAATGACCTCGAGTGTTTGATAATATTTTGGGTGCTGTCATATCCGACCATACAATTTGCAGAAAGAGAAAGCTGAAAAGGTTTTGGGGTTAATGTGTTACAAATAAATCAAGCATAAAGCTTGAGATATTATTTTAGCCTGGTGAAATGTAAATGACACAGCGCACGAAACTATATTAGTTTTTTTTTTTTAAATCCATCTAACCGTACCATAGAACGGGACTCTCAAAGCCTTGACATCTGGGTATCTGGGAGATAAGTCAGTAAATTCGAGTTAAATCACAGGCTTCGCTTATCCAGTGCGAATGCACCACACGAAATTCAGATGTGGGGGGGTAATTTCAAAATCACACAAGGTCCCCAGATAATACTGATCCCGTGCAAATAGGGCTTAAGTCAGTAATCAAATAGGCTGTCTCTGATTTTATGTTTGGTCTTGTACAGGTAAAATCAGAGTGTTCTGTCGAATAAGGCCATTGACTAATGCAGAGCAGGCAAAAAGATATCACACCATTGTTGCTTGTCTTGATGACTACTCTGTTATCCTGGAGACCCCTCGAGGACCTCGTGAGTTTCAGTTTGACAAGATCTTCAACCCAGAGTGCACGCAGGAGGAGGTCTTCATGGAGTCCAGTGGGTAAGTGTGATACCCAGACATACTTTACATTCAAAGGAATTGAATTAAACATGGAAATTAAAGGAATAGCTCAATCAAAAGTTGAATTCTGTCATCACTGACTCACTCTCATGTTGCTCCAAACCTGCATGACTTCCTTTCTTCTGTGGAACACAAAAGGTGAATTTGTGAAGAATATCCTGGGTGCTCTATTCAGTTTAATAAAAGTGAATGAGGACTGGGGCTGTCGAGTTCCAAAATTACAAAAAAGCACTATAAAATTATAATAATATTGGCCTATGTGACGTATCTGCTATATTCTTAGTTTTAGAGGTTTCATTTATAATAATTGTTTTTAAAAAGAGCGAAGATCTACATTATTTAGAATTTTTCAATTTTTCATTATTCAGTATTCCACAGAAGAAATAAATTGATATGGTTTGGAATGATATGAGAGTGAGTAAATGATAACAACATTTTATTCCTTTAAAATAAACAAAATGTGAGATTTGTGCAGATTTCCCAAAGATGAAGATGCTCAGACACTCATTTTTCCTAGGCTAATCCAGTGTGCGATTGATGGATTTAACGTATGCATTTTTGCGTATGGCCATACGGGTTCAGGAAAAACCTTCACAATGGTTGGAGACAGAGATCGGAGGAACCCAGGAATCATTCCCAGAACTTTCACCAAGATCTTTGAGATCATCCAGGATAATGAGTCTAAATTTGAGTTTAAGGTACACTTAGCATGTGTTTCTTGAGCTGTGCTGCTGTACAATAGTCTTTAAACTCCTTTCTTTTGTCCGTCCTCAGGTTTCAGCCTACATGCTGGAGCTGTACAACGAGCGCCTACAGGATCTCTTTGTGAGCCCCACTGAAGCTTTCAGCAAGCGAATCGAAATTAAGAGGGACAGAAAGGGGCTTGTGTTCATCCAGGGAGCAGAGACAAAAGAGGCAGCCAGCGCTGGCGAACTCTTTGCATTATTTGAGCAGGGCTGTGCAAACCGCCACATTGCGGCCACAAGTATGAGCTTAATGAAACTTTAAAAGACTTCAGTTAAATAGTTTGGATTAATTGCTTTAGTTACACTCAGTATGAGTGCATGGTGAGAACATGATGACCTGGCACTGATGCCGACTTCATAACAAAGAAGGAGGCCCTTGAGTTTAACATTACAGCTATCCATTGGAATTACGACAGTGATATATTTACGACAGTGAATTCTACTCACTTAACTGTAGGGGGCTTCAAAGTCACAAAAATACATGCAGTTGCCATGCATGCATCCATTAATTCATCTATCCTATATTGGATTAAACAAGTTTACACAAGCAATTTTTACTGTAAAATTCATTTTGAAATATTTTCATTTTTATTATATCTTTTTGTAGAGATGAACGTAGAGAGTTCCCGCTCTCACCTGCTCATTGGCATCATGATTGAGAGCCGGAATCTGACCAATGGGAGCGTGAGTTTCGGGAAACTCAGTCTGGTGGACCTGGCAGGAAGTGAACGAGCAGCAAAAACTGGTGCCAAAGATGACCAGCTGAAGGTTGCTTGGAACAAATAAAATATTAGAGCTGATTTAAAGTGTCCCCAAAAAGTTTTGAACAATAATGAACAAAAAGTTATTTTTTCTGCTGTTACAGTGAACATGTAAAAAGGAATGCACTTGCATAAACAGACAAAGTTTGACCATCAGAAAGTGTCCAAATACTATTTGTCGTCTTGACTGTTGTTTAATAATTTAAATTGTTTTACTTTGAAAAGTGTTTCTGTTATTTTTCTACTTTGTTTAACATCCTTAATATTTTGTTAAGGCAAAGACATTTTTAAAAGTAACCTTAAGTACTTCAATTTTTATTCTCCCCCACTTTTAATCGAGAATATTTTCACCCACAACTTTTGTCTTGGATTTTTTCTAACACCTCTCACAACAAACTGTTTGTCCCACATGTTGTGTATGTTTGTTTCCCCAGGAGGCAAACTCTATTAACAAATCTCTGAGTGCCCTTGGAGATGTAATTTCGGCTTTGTCAATGGAGCAGCCTCATGTGCCCTACCGTAACAACAAGCTGACCCAGCTCATGCAGGACTCACTGGGCGGCAATGCCAAGACCCTCATGTTCCTCAACATCTCTCCCTCTGACTGCAACCTGGACGAAACTCTCACCTCACTCATGTGAGAACCAAGTACCTCGCCTGTACCTTACATGCACAAACTCCATGTCACTTTTGGCTTGCTCAGCTGGAATTTAAAAGACTATTAATATTCAGTAATATAATCAAGTTAACTGCGCTGACATCAGATGAGAACAAAATTTGAGAGCAACACTTTGCAACAATGACACTGTTATTGAACTAAACTGAGGTGAATAATGACACTTTTGCCTTCTGAACTTTTGAACTATATTGAACTTTTCATATATAATTGATGAACTTTGCGAAATTTGCAGTTACTGAATTGATCTGAAACAACATTAAACTAAACTGAGCTGAATAATGAGTTTTGAGACAACAATGTTCTCCTGTTTTTGTTAAGTGAAGCGGCTTTGAAACATTCATAATTGTATATAAAGTCTATAATCATTATAGTGACTTGACTTGTTAATGAGTCCCTAAACGGCTTTTAAATATTCTTTTCTAACCAAGAGTTGACATTAAGGTTGATTTTTTTAGAAGATTTTGAATTTCACTTCAATATCACTTTAAACCCTCCATAGTTAGTAGAACTCATAATAATTGAGGAACTGGTTACAACTTGTAACGAATCAGCTCATGAGGAAATATGAATAATTAACCATAACTAGTTATAATTAATTATTCATATTTTAGATCCGCTGTAGATATTTACTTGACCTCTCAGGGTCAACTGTCTGTCAATTCTAAGAACGTTAATTTCCTGGTTAAGGGAAATTACTTTCTTACTGTACAATTCTACAAAGAGCTTGTAGCATAAATCTTGCATAATAAGTGACTCCGGTTATGAGCAAACAATGAACACGTCAAGTGTGATACAAGTAAGGTTTTATTAACTACATAAACACTTAAACTAGTCTAACAGACTACATAAACACATAAACTGGTCTAACATCCTACATACACACATAAACTGGTCTAACATACACATACACACACACACACACCACATACAGTTGGTATAGGAAAGGGTTAAAGTTTAACTCAGTACAGAAAGAGGCATAAGGAATGAATTTTATGGAACCATTTGCATATTCAGCCGATCTAAGCCTGAGGGAAAACTTCAGATTCTTAGTTCAAACAAACCTTTGTAAAAAGGTGTAACTGATACTTAATGCATCAATTAATAAGACTAAGTTTGATACTTGCGAGTCTCGTATGTCTGAAAGAGATTCCTGATGCAATCTTAAGGTTTCCAGTTGATCTTTGCTGAAGTTAGTTGATGAAAAGAACCAGTTTGAGTCAGAGAATCTTTGGTGAATGGAAAAGTCAAGGCCGAAAAGGCCTGGCACAAAGCTTTGGTATCCTGAAGCGTTTTCTCACATCTTCATCTTAGCATCTGACCGAACCACCGACTGGGCGGGTCACATGGTGTGTCAGCTTTAAGGTCAGAGAAGATCCCCGCCTCTCAAGATGGGCTTATCCAATGAGAAAGGCCGGAATCCCAAGTGGGCGTTTTGAATACTTGGGAGTTTTATGACTCTTTGTGTGGAAACATGGTACTTTGCATCTGGAACTTGAATCGAAAATACTAAAGATTCTCAGGACACTAATATATTGCCTATGTACCAACATATAATATACACTCTTGTTTAGATCATCAGAAGGCGAATTCATAGATACTAAACACGGTATATGTAAGGTTATATGAATGAGTGGTTTATCGTAAGCATGAATAAAATAGTCTATAATACAACAGATAGTAATACAAAACAGCAATAATATACACAATGGCCTGAAGAATATGTGTGTTCATTCAAATAAGACATCTCTTTGGCCAAGCATTCAAATAATCATCTCATAATCTTGTACTGCAGTTTATATCTGATCAAATGCACATTCTTATTCTTTAGTTTGGGTTAAACAAATCATTTTTGCTTGTTTGGAACAGCAGCTACGCTAATTATTTCTCTATTTGTTTCTCTGTTTTTTTGCCTTTTACACAAGCTTCAGTCTGGATCCAGAACACCTGAGAAGAGATGATGCCAACCCCTCAGAGGACCTCAGATGATGCCAATCCTGAAGACCCACAATCTTTTTTTATATGAAATAAGCCTGCTCCCGAGCAGGTTTAAGCTTATGGACCTGTTACTATGACAGCAAGTCCAGGATGAGCTTCGAAGAACCAAATAATCCAAGATCATGCCAAATCGTCAACAATCAAATCCAGCTAACTGAGTTAGCGACGTAGGAAGAACGGGCCCCAGCAAGTTCATCCAAATCATCACCACAGCTTTCTTTAAGCGTAGTTCAGTCCATGCAATCATAACACTCTTGTAAACGGAGCACAGAATCTTCAGTCCAAACCTTTACATCTTTTTTTGTACTCTATCTCCTTAAAACAGTCTTATATGTAGGCAATAAAAACACTCAGTTGTGATTGGCCGAGCCCAATCACTGACCTATAACACAAATGTAGTATTTTATTCCATCTGGTTGGACAGGTGACATATTAATAATGGTGTGTAAGTGCTTTTTTCAGTGACATATGATTAAAATCGCTCAATATAAAACTCGGTACTTCAGGTGAAATCGACTGTACTTTTTGTACCACCTCAAAAATGGTACTAAAAATAATATTGCAGTTGTCAACATACATCAGTGGCAATGAACTCCTCCACGTCATTGATACTCTTGACAGTGATTTCACCCTGGCTGATCATTGGGTAGTCATAATACAATTCTGTCAAACAATGGGAGGATTCATTGGGAATATTTCATCTTATTTTACTGTAACAGTCTGTAATGAACATTCTTTAGACTTTTTTTGAATACACATTTATACACTATTTAGGTGAATAACTTTGAGCTCTGAAAACTCAAGCACAGTAACACAGGAAATAGTTTAAAAAAAAAAAATCTGTTATACTTTCCCACTGTGAGTTTTGACATTAGCTTTGCCACCCTCTTTACTAAAAAGAATACCTTTCAGGTACATATCAGCTGCATCTGTCATGAAGAATGCTGATTTGGCATCAAAGGGGGTGTTCTGAACCTCAATTCACTCTATTTCTGGCTGCTAGAGGTAAATGGCTGCCGAGCTGAAACACTTAATTTCACCATCTCCCATGATTGTACTTTTCGGTTAAAACATGTTAAAAGGTACACATTTTTAGGTGTCAACCTTACTTAATTTATGAAAACGACGTGTTCCCACCCCTTAAAAAAAAAAAATTTTTTTTTAATTATTCATTTTGCATTAACATAGTATGTTCATTAAAGATGCAGTATATCATTACGTGTACGTCCAATCTACTCACCTTTTTGTTTTCAAGGCCAGAAATGTTTTTGCTAGGTTCTGTTAAATAAATACATGGACACATGGACTATTTATTGGATATTGTTTTCTGTTAATATATAATCCCATGTATGCCCTTTTTCTTTTAATGATATCAAACATTCCTAATAATGTCAACCAAATGTAACGGTAAAAAAATGTATTAATTCAAATTATCAATTTAAATTAATAATTTTGGCACAGCAGAGTCTTGACTCACCTTCCAGTGGTTGGCAGTCCCTGAGGTCCAAGATGTCTCTTTTTATATAGACTCAAGGGGCCTCATTTATAAAATGTTGCGTATAAACCGTCCTAAATTTGTTCTAAGATAATTTCTCAAAAGTGTGTAAGTGCGATTCAGAGAAAACGAATGTGCTCACAAAAACACGTGCGTACGCTTCTCTTCCAGATGTGAGATTTATAAATCGCAAATGATCTTCAAATTGTGCACAGCTGACTGGCGTCAGATCTCCGCCTTGTAAACGCCCCCTAATTAATATCATTAGCATATAAAAGAGCACAAAGAAAAAAAAACTTTACTGATTCTGAAACTGAGGTCCTGCTGGCGGAGGTAGAGGTTCGTGCGGGACACTTTTTATTTAACAATGTGTAATTATTCTGTGGACAAACAATGCATGTGTGGTTATATTTTTTCTATTGTCCCTATTATCAAAATTCTATTCTAAAACCAGAATAATAATAATTTTTACGAGTAATTCTAGAACAATTTGGTTTCCAAAAGTAAGAATAAACTACGAGTTCAAGTAAAATTTTCAGTCATCTTATTAAAAAGTGAGCCATCCTACTTTTAAAATCACTTTAATAAAGTGTATAGTTTAGTATCATGAAATTCTTGCAAAACTTTTAAAAAAAATTATTGAAAGAAAAATTGGACGTTTCATATAATAAAATAGATAAATGATTACACGATTATGGTCTCCTGTCTGAAAAAACCTGCATGTGATTTGGCATTTCTTTATATTTACACAGTTTACTAATGCTGCTCAAATGTGCCATTAATGTACTGACACAACAATATATAGTGTGTTTTATAACCATATAACTGATGTAATGACAAAAACAAAGTTTCTGCGGATGTCTCTGTTCATTTTCACAGAAGCAAAGCAGCAGATGTTATAAATAAAAACAGTTAACAATGTTATTGAATAGAATATAGGCTATTAAAACCGTTATTGCACGACATAGGCCTATTCTTAGGCTACACAGACAAAACAGTCGGAGATGCGTTTATGCATTTTTTTTTCTATTTTACGCAGTAGTAGTAAATCAAGACTTCGCAAGTTTGCTTGTAAAATAAAATAATAAAAAAACAACAACATGGAATAAACTGTGTACAGAAAGCGAGTAAAGAACTCTCAACATTAAGCTACTAAAAAGGCCACACTACACAATTAATCTCTTACACTGCATCTTTGTTGTTTATGATGAATTTGGTGCTTGCACGTACACCGCTTTTATTATTATTGCAGCTTAGATGTTCAAATAGCTGCAGTACTCCGACTTTGCCACAAGGAAAAGTGTGTACACCTGCTCAGACCCTGACGTGGCGGTAAGTACTTTTCCACGTCAAAGACCGTTTTTATAAATATGAACGTTGCCGTGGATTTTAGCGTACGCACACTCTAAGATCAAATCTGTGCGTACGCATTTTATAAATGAGGCCCCATGTTGTCTCAGCAGTGCAGCTACTGTATTTGGTTATAATGGGCTGGGTTTTACTTTCTATTTATGATGAATGTGTTCTGTTCTGTTTTTATCCTAGAATACCGTTACGCACCCCCACTGAGTGATTGATAAGAGAAGTCAATGTAATGTCTTTGCATTTAAATAATTTTACTTCACACAAGATGAAAATGTGTATAATGTAAACCTAATTTTTACTTGAACAGGACAGAACATTTTTTGAATTTCATTTTTATTTAAACAGGACCATGTGTTTTTTTTCACTACTTTAACCTAACAAAATGACACAAATACAGTCCATCCGATGTTCTACAGACATTTATTCACCCAAACACATTTATACCTTACAGATAGCACTGGTATAAAACAAATAAGGTGATTACATGTCGCAGACATTAGGACTAACGTTACTGTTTTTAGATTTACTAAATATAGTAGGCAAATATTTTTTCAAAATACACTGAAAATCTAAACCTGAGAAACAGTAATAAAAGTTTTACTAAGTTTTAATAAAATGATTTACAGTGATGCTGTTTGCTAGCTAGTATGCTGACCATCCAATCAAAGGAGGAGAAAATGCTGACGTTATCGTTAGCCAGCTAGCCCAACTCGAACCCTGATTGGTTAAAGCAACGGTTTCATTGCCAGTGATTTAAGCTAACAGATGCCTGCACTGTTAATTATGAAGGCCTTAAGGCAGATTTCTTTGACCCTGGCAACATGATTGCTGAAATATGATTGGATAAAAGTGCTAATATAAACATACACTGTTGGAAGCAGTGCAACCAAGAGAAAAGCTACGAAAGGAACAGAAGACACTATTGGAAATAATTTAATACACATTAATGGAAAAATATATTAAAACTAAATCAATGGTTCTGATAGTGTTTAGGCCAGCACAGAAGGCTTTGCTGGCCCTGACGGCCCACCACTGTTTCTGGGTGTATTTTATCATTGCAAGCGCAGACCTGTTTAGTGGGTTTTGAACAATATGTGCACTGTGACACCAGAAAAAAAATTTGGACAAATATTATTGCTGTCACGAATCCGTCCCTAACTTCCTATTCATTGACTCTCGCACTACACACTGTTGCACATCACCCCGGACTAAATATCCCATCATTCATTGCACTGTTTGCACTCAGCACGGATTGCACACAGCTTTTTACACTGATTGCACCCAGCTGTTTTATATCACTCCCTCACTATTTAACACTCACTCTTATCCCTTCCCTCTGCCGAGTATTGTTTCAGCATTTATCACTCTCCTAGAGATAGCTACCTTACGGAGCCCTAGTCATTTGCCCTAGTCATTAGCCTTAGCCCTTTCATTAGCCTTAGCCTTAGCCTTAGTCTTTTGCCTTAGCCTTAGCCCTAGTCATTAGCCCTAGCCTTAGCCTTCTCGGTTTCTGATCTTTGCCTGTTTTCCTGGATTTATCCCTTTAGTCTTGCCCCTGTTGATTCTGTCTGCCGATCGTCGACCTTTGCTAGCCCTAGGACTATTCTTGTGTCTTTCCCGCCATATACCTGTTTGCCATTATCTGACCCATGCCTGTTTTATGACCACGTCTCAGCCTTTGTCTAATAAGCTCTGCGAATGTATCCGCAAGTCTCACGTCTCGTCAGCACCGTAACAGAATACTCGGCCACACAAAGATCCAGCAGCTTTTTCCGTGGACATTGGCCAGGTATGGACCCGTCACCTGAGCTACTACATCTTCGCAGGATCTTTCTTTGAGTATGTTTCACCGGTTCTGTGTACTATCTTATCAGGTTCCACTGTATGATGAGATTTTGTTTAAAGACTTGTTCCGTTTTGGACTCGATGGACCCACAAAATCTTGGATGCCAAAGAGTAAAATTAACTGTAGCTTAAAGGACTTTATAGACTTTGCCTTGCTGACTGCTGGTTCAGCGTTCACGGTGGGTGGAGGAAGGAAGCGACACCATGTCTGTGATTGAGGTGATGGCTGAACCAGAGCAAGCTCTTAAAATGGCGGCAGTTGCGGAGCCTGATCACAATATGGCGGACACAACCGCATCTAGTCAATCCACAGTTGTTGTTCCTGAGTCTAGTCAAGCCACAGTTGTTCTTCCTGAGTCTAGTCAAGCCACAGTTGTTCTTCCTGAGTCTAGTCAAGCCACAGTTGTTTTTCCTGAGTCTAGTCAAGCCACAGTTTTTCTTCCTGAGTCTAGTCAAGCCACATTTGTTCTTCCTGAGTCTAGTCAAGCCTCAGTTGTTCTTCCTGAGTCTAGTCTAGCCACCGTTGTTCTTCCTGAGTCTAGTCAAGCCACAGTTTTTCTTCCCGAGTCTAGTCCGATTCACAGTTGATCGTTCTGAGTCTAGTCTAGTCACAGTTGATCATCATGGGGCAAATCAATTCACAAATTCTGACATGTGTCTATTCAAGTCACAGCTGATAGTTATGATTCTAGTCAAGTCACAGCTGATGGTTATGATTCTAGTCAAGTCACAGTTGATCATCAGGGGGCAGATCAAGTCACAAATTCTGATATGGGTCTAGTCAATTCACAGCTGATAGTTATGATTCTAGTCGAGTCACAGCTGATAGTTATGATTCTAGTCAAGTCACAGTTTCTGATCATGGGTCTAGTCAAGTTACAGCTGATAGTTATGATTCTAGTCAATTCACAGCTGATAGTTATGATTCTAGTCAAATCACAGTTTATGATCACGATTCAAAACCAATTCACAGTTTATTTTCAGAGTCTAGTCAGTCACAGTTCATTTTCATGAGTCAGGTCAAGTCACAGTTCATTTTCATGAGTCTAGTCTAGTCAAGTCACAGCTGATAGTTATGGGTCTAGTCAAGTCACAGTTGATAGTCATGTGTCAAGTTACAGTTCATTATCATGAGCCAGGTCTAGTCACAACTGATCTTCATGAGACAAGTCAAGTCACAGCTGATCTTCATGATTCAAGTCACAGCTGATCTTCATGAGTCCAGCCACCTCAGCGTTCATCCAGATCCCGTCCCGTCCTCAGCTTTTCATCCAGAGCCTCGTCACGTCTCAGCTTTTCATCCAAGCTCGTCACGTCCTCGCTGTTCATCCAGAATTCACTCACGGCTCAGCTATTCTCCAATCACGTCTCCGCACATCTGATCCATCCGAGTCATGTCACGTCCTGTCTGTTGCACCCAGATCTTCAAGGTCAGTTCTTCAGTATCCCAGTCTGGTATCCAGTGATAGGGATGCACTGCTGGTGTCTGCACGCTCAGCTGGTATCCCCAAACCCACTCACATTAACCCTTCTGTTCATGAACTCATTCCTCTGTCTGCAGCACTTCCCATATGGGGTGTTGCTTTATGGTGTGTCTGGGCCGCGTACTCTGCCGATTTGCTAGAGGCAGCGGCACCTGCTACAACATCTCCAGAGGTGGCGGCTTACGCTGCAGAACCTCCCGAGGTAGCGGTGTCAACTGCCGTGCTCCCAGAGTCCACGGTGTCCACTGAAGTCTCTTCAGAGGTGGCGGCGCAGGCTGCAGAACCTCCCGATATGGCGACACTTGTCTCAGTTCCTTGCGTGGTGGTGGCGCCCAGCAATGCACTTTCTGTCTGTTCTGTTCCGGCCAAGGAGGCCTTCTATGAACTCTCTGCCTGTTCTGTTTTGGCCAAGGAGGCCGTCTATGAACTCTTTGTCTATCCTGTCATGGCTAAGGAGGCCGCCTATGAACTCTCTGCTTGTCCTGTTCCGGCCAAGGAGGCCGCCTATGAACTCTCTGCCTGTCCTGTTCCGGCCAAGGAGGCCGCCTATGAACTCTTTGTCTACCCTGTCACAGCTATAGAGGCCGTTTGCGAGCTCCCTGCTCATCCTGTCACAGCTATAGAGGCCGTTTGCGAACTCCCTGCTCGTCCTGTCACAGCTATAGAGGCCGTTTGCGAGCTCCCTGCTCATCCTGTCACAGCTATAGAGGCCGTTTGCGAGCTCCCTGCTCGTCCTGTCACGGCTATAGAGGCCGTTTGTGAACTCCTTGCTTGTCCTGTCACGGCTATAGAGGCCGTCGGGGAGTCCTCATCCTGTCCTGTCCTGGCTATGGAGGCCGTTTGTGAATTCTTTGTGTGCTTTGTGTCTGCCAGGGAGGTTGCCCCTGAATGCTCAGTCTTGTCTATCAACCCCAATGTTCTGTCTGTGTTGTCTGTCTCTGCTCTCTCGTTGTTACAGTCTCCGCCATGGTCTCCTGATCGGTGTGGTTCACCGGGGGGGGGGTTCTCTGTTCCTTCTGCTCCGGCGTGGTGGTCCTCCGCTCCGCCGTGGTGGTCTTCTGCTCTGCCGTGGTGGTCCTCTGCTCTGCTGTGGTGGTCTACTGTCTGGTTCTGGGGGTCATCTGCTCCGCCGTGGTGGTCTACTGTCTGGCTCTGGTGGTCCTCTGCTCCGCCGTGGTGGTCTACTGTCTGGCTTTGGTGGTCCTCTGCTCCGCCGTGGTGGTCTACTGTCTGGTTCTGGGGGTCATCTGCTCCGCCGTGGTGGTCTACTGTCTGGCTCTGGTGGTCCTCTGCTCTGCCGTGTTGGTCTTCTGCTCTGCCGTGGTGGTCCTCTGCCCGCCGTGGTGGTCTACTGTCTGGCTTTGGTGGTCTTTTGCTCCGCCGTGGGGATCTTCGGTCCGTCTGCTCTGCTGTGGTGGTCCTCAGCTCCGCCGGCTCTGCCTCAGTCCCTGGTCTTTCCTGTCTTTGGACCTGGCCCTCCGTCCCTCCCCCTGTTCCGCCTCCACTCCACCGCCCTCCGGAATCGTAAAGGGTTTTGAGCGTCTGGAAGCCGCTCCTTGGGGGGGCTCTGTCACGAATCCGGTCCACGAACTTTCCTATTCATTGACTCTCGCACTACACACTGTTGCACATCACCCCGGACTACATTTCCCATCATGCATTGCACTGATTGCACTCAGCACGAATTGCACACACCTGTTTACACTGATTGCACCCAGCTGTTTCATATCACTCCCTCACTATTTAACACTCACTCTGAACCCTTCCCTCTGCCGAGTATTGTTTAACGCATATCACTCTTCTAGCGATAGCTACTCTACAGAGCCCTCGTTAATTTAGCCTTGCCTAGTCAGTTGCCCTTAGACCCTATCAGTTGCCTTAGTCCATTAGCCTTAGCCTTAATCCCTATTTCCATTTGTGCCTTAGCCTTAGCCTAGTTTTGCCTTGCCTTGCCTTGCCTTGCCTCTCGGTTTCTGATCTTCGCCTGGTTCCCTGGATTCTCCCCTTTTGTCTTGTCCCTTTTGATTCTGTCTGCCGATCGTCGACCTGTGCTAGCCCTAGGACTATTCTTGTGTTTTGCCCACCATATACCTGTTTGCTCTCATCTGACCCATGCCTGCTGTATGACCACGTCTCTGCCTTTGTCTAATAAAGCTCTGCGAATGGATCCGCAATTCTCACGTCTCGTCAGCCCCGTAACAATTGCAATGTCAAAAATGCATATGTAGCTAAGTCAAAGCCCCCTCTGTCCAATTCGGATCATAATGTTCTACATCTGATTCCTTCTTATAGGTCAGTTTTTAAGGCATATAAGCCAGAGTACAAAATGGTTAATATATGGACAGACACTTAAGGGCTGTTTTTTGTGCACAGATTGGTCCATATTTCACCAATTAGAGCTTGATGAGGCCACTGAAACAATAAGTGATTACATTAACTTTTGTGTAGATAATGTGGTAGAAAAAAGGATGTTGTTGTTTATCCTAACAACAAGCTATATATTACAAAGGACATTAAAGAGTGCATAAATAATAAAAAGCTGGCATTTAGGAACCGGGATAAGGTAGGACTATTAGTGGCACAGAAAGAATTAAAATATCATTTGAAAAAAGCAAAGGAACAGCACAAGCAAGCTATGGAACACAGTTTTTATAATTCTAACACAAAAAAACTTTGGGAAACAATGAAATTGGTTACTAACATGAACCCTGCTAAGAAACATATTACAACATTGGACAACCTACAAAGAGCAAATTAGCTAAATGAGATTTATTTGAGATCACAAAATGACTTCGAGGAATGTCACAGCATATTACAGTCATTGCCTGATACCAAAGATACCCCCTGGGTAGAAGTAGACCCACGTGATGTGCAGCAAAGGCTACTGGGCCAGATGGGTTATCAGGTTTTTTGTTAAAAAGCTTGGTGTCCCTTATTTCAGCGATCTCTTGATACCCACACTGTGCCAGCTCTGTGGAAAAAGTCATACATAACACCAATTCCTAAATAACCTGGTGCTAGAGCAAATAATGATTTTCGTCCTGTGGCTTTGACTTCAAATGTCATGAAGTGTTTTGAGAAATTTGTAATCTCATTGCTGGGAAAAGAAGTAGAGCCACTACTAGACAGCTGTCGGTGTGCCTGCAGTCCTGAGGATGCTGTTCCTAGCACTGCTCGTCTTGAGGACACTGAAGCCTATGCTCGTATTTTATTTGTTGATTTTAGTTCAGCATTTAATACAGTGCAGACACATTTGCTTTTAGAGAAGCATGCAGCTATGAAAATCATAGGAATAAAACAATATGAGCCCATACAGACTTCATATGAACAGACAGTGCTGAGAGGAGCTGTACTGATTCCAAACATCCTCTTTTCAGTCATTGCATCCTATAAGAGACTAAGACTGTCAGTGTGTAAAACTAATAGACTGAAGCTTTCATTTGTTCCTGCCTCTATAAAAATGCTGAATTTTACCAAAAACAATGTCCATATAGCATATTAGCACTTTATTGTGTTTTGCACTGTATGTATTTTGCATTTTATACTTGTATATTGTTGTTGTTGTGTTTATTTTTTTTATCTGTTTTATTTATTGCTTTTGTCTGTTCAGAACAACACTGTAGCACTTTGCTACAGTGTTGACAAATTTCCTCAGACAAAATCAGACAAATTTCCTTTCGGGGACAAATGAAGTTTATCCTTATCCTTATCCTTCCTCATTAAATAAATAAACAAAATAAGTAAAATTAGACAAATATATCCAAGATGATTTCCCTTGTCTAAAGTTCAATAAATTAAGTATTCAAGACGAGCTTAATGCAGCCATCCAAAAAATGCTTCTACTCTGTCCACATAGATGAAAAGTCCTGTAATGATTAATAGATTTGTTTGGGCAAGAGTGAATATCCTAGACATTTGGCTGAGTGGGAATGGGAATCAGGCTCTGGCATACAGTTTCAAGACATCTGCAAGTTGAGCGCATTTATAAATAGGTCAAAGTCATATTACGGAAGATGGTGTGTGGTGTGAGAAGGAATGCAATCTAAATACACAGCCTTAATGTTTCTTTAATGGTTTATTCAGATGCTTTGAGCTCAACCACCTGACATTATAAGAAGTCTAAGGTCAAGTCAAGTCACATTTATTTGTACAGCGCTTTATACAGTACTGATTGTGTCAAAGCAGCTTTACAGTGTCAAACAGCAAAATAGTCTGTCAATAATGCAAGTGTCAAAGATACATTTTCAGCTAAGGTCAGTTCATTGATGATTCAGTAATATAATTATTCAGTTCAGCTCTCTTCCAGTAGTGTTTGAGCAATCAGTCAAGCGTCCCCAACTAAGCAAACCAAAGGCGAATGTAGCAAGGAACCAAAACTCCATCGGTGACAGAAATTGAGAAAAACCCTTGGGAGAAACCAGGTTCAGTCGGGGAGCCAGTTCTCCTCTAGCCAGAATAAACCAGCATGGTGTGGTTTTATTCCAGGCTGCAACACAGGTTAGATTGTGCAGAGGATGTGTCTGGTTCCCGTGGTCTTGTGCCGATGACTGTCTAGTTGACGAGGTCTTCACAGGGTATCGGTCTTTAGGGCTGACCTTGTTGACATGGTCTCCACTGACATTCAGTGCTGCAGAGGTCGTCTCTAGGTGCTGATCCACCATCTGATCTGGATACAGACTGGGGGGAAAAAATTTTCTGGGGCTACTGTGACCATGTGATCTGGATACAGGCTCGTTCCATATGGCTACTGTGACCTCGGAATAGGAATGACAGAGACTAATATTAGCTTTCTTTCTCTTATGATGTAGCGAGTACATCAGGTGTTATGAGAAGTGTTCCAGTTGACCTAATTAATGCAGCCTAACAACCCTTTAACGGATTTGTACGGTAGAAATAGAAATCTGATAGTGTGGTATGTGTATGCCAAATTAAGGAGATGTAAAAAGAGAGGTCTTTAATCTAGATTTAAACTGACAGAGTGTGTTTGCCTCCCAAAAAACGCTAGGTAGATCATTCCAGAGTTTGGGCGCTAAATAGGAAAAGGATCTGCTGCCCGCAGTTGATTTTGATATTCTAGGTATTATCAAATGGCCAGAGGTTTGAGAACGCAGCGGACGTGGAGGACTATAATGCAATAAGAGCTCGTTCAAATACTGAGGTTCTAAACCATTCAGGGCTTTATAAGTAATAAGCAGGATTTTAAAATCTATACGATGTTTAATAGGTAGCCAGTGCAGTGTTGACAGAACCGGGCTAATATGGTCATACTTCCTGGTTCTAGTAAGAACTCTATTCTTAACTCTATAATTAACGTTTCTGCATTTAAAATTGATAGCATATGTCATAATTTAGATATATTTTTAAGATGGAAAAATGCGGTTTTACAAATGCTAGAAACATTCAAATAGCACACCTAGGTTCCTAACTGATGACGAGGAATTGACAGAGCAGCCATCAAGTGTTAGACAGTGTTCACATGGAGGTTTTTGGTCTAAAAATTAAAACCTCTTTTTTTCAGAATTTAGCATAGTGAATACATAAGTTCATCCCCTTTTTAAATCACTAGGCATTCCTGGTTATTTTTTGCGAATTGTATGTTTCATCAACCACAAAGAAATATAGGTTGTTATATTTTGTAGTATATTCAAAAGAATGTTGTGGTCGATAGTGTCGAACACAGCGCTAAGATGCAGTAGCACTAATAGAGAGAAACTACCACGATCAGATGATAAGAGCAGGTCTTTTGTAACTCTAATGAGAGCAGTCTCAGTACTATGATACGGTCTAAATCCTGACTGGAAATCCTCACAGATACCATTTCTCTCTAAAAGGGAACATAGCTGAGAGGATACTGCCTTCTCTAGTATTTTCACAGAAAAGGGAGATTTGAGATTGTACTGTAATGAACTACTTATTAGTATCAGTTGTGTTTTTTTTAATGAGAGGCTTAATAACAGCCAATTTGTTGACATATCCTAATGACATTGACAAATTAATAATATTCAGAAGAGGATCTATGACTTCTGGAAGCACCTCTTTTAGTAGCTTAGATGGAATATGGTCTAACATACATGTTGTAGGTTTTGATGATTTGACAAGTTTATACAATTCTTCCTCTCCTATAGTAGAGAATGAGTGGAATTGTTCCTCAGGGGATCTATAGTGCACTATCTGATATCTAACTTTATCTCTAATAGTATCGATCTTGGAAGTAAAGTAGTTCATAAAGTCATTACTGCTGTGCTGTTGGGAAATGTCTGTGTGTTGATGCTTTATTTTTCGTTACTTTAGCCACTGTATTGAATAAATACCAAGGGTTATGTTTGTTTTCTTCTAAAAGAAAAGTAATCAGATCTAGCAGTTTTTAAATGCTTTTCTATAGGATAGGGTACTTTCCCGCCAAGCAATACGAAATACCTCTAATACTGATGCATTTTATATCAAATGCATCATTCAAATACCTCTAGTTTTGTTTTCATGCAGACATTCTCCTGGCTGCTCTCTAAAGGTCTTCACATGATTTACAGTCATGGGCAAAAGTTTTAGCAGTGACATAAATTTTGTGTTTTGCAAGATTTCTGCTTCATATTTGTAGATTATTTTTCCATGTTCTATGGCCATACTGAAAAACATGATAAGCTTCATAAGTTTTAAAGCTTTTATTGGCAAAAAAATATAATGAGTCAATATTTAGTGTTGACCTTTGTTCTTCATAATCTCTGCAATTCGCTGTGGCATGCTGGATATTAGCTTCTGGGTCAAATCCTGACTGATGGTGATCCATTCGTGCCTTTTTAGTTCTCGGAGTTTATCACAATTTGTGGCTTTCTGCTTGTCCACTCGTCTTTTGAGGACGGACCACAGGTTCTCTATAGGATTGATATTCGGGGAGTTGCCTGGCCACGGATCCACAATTTCAATGTACTGCTCTCGAGCCACTTCTTTAATCACTCTTGCTTTGTGACATGATGCTCCATCATGCTGGAAAATGCACAGATCATCACCAAATTGCTCATGGATCGTTGGAATAAGTCGCTCTTGCAGGACATTTTGATACCATTCTTTATTCATGGCAGTGTTTTTGGGCAGAATTATGAGAGACCCCACTCCCTTGGTTGACAGCAACAACCACAACACAGGACTCGTGGTAGCGTTCACCTTTTCTTCTCCGCACAATCGATTTTCCAGATGTCCCAAACATTCGGAAGGGAGCTTCATCAGAGAAAATATCTTTGCACCAGTCTTCTGCTGTCCATCCTTGTACTTCCTGCAGAATTTCAGTCTTTCCTTGACGTTTTTCCATTGGAGAAGTGGCTTCTTTGCGGCCCTTCTTGACACCAGGCCGTTGTCCAAAGTCTTGGCCTCACTGTGCGTGCAGATACTCTCACAGCAACCTGCTGCCATTCCAGAGCAAGCTCTGCACTGCTGGAGACACAAATCTGTAGCTGACTCCTCAGGAGCAGATGGTTCTGGTGCTTGTTGGACACTCTGGGACATCCTGAAGACTTCTTCACTGCAGTCGAACCGCTCTCCTTGAAGTTCTTGATGATCCGGTAAATATTCTTTGTGGTAATTTCCTTGCATGTGAGGCCATTTTGATGCAAAGCAATGATGGCTGCACGTGTTTCTTTGGAGGTAACCATTGCTAACAAGAACACAATGATTGGAAGTGCTTCTTCCCTCCTTTTATAGCAATCAGTCTGCTCTTACAATCTAATTAGTATGATAGTGATTTTACCTGACTAGTACTCATTCACACTTTCACGTGCTGCTGATATGATTAGTCAATGTGTTAGCTGGTCATTTTGTGTCCAGGATCAAAAACAACTAATTGTTTTTTTTTGTTTTCATTTTTTTGGCCAATGAAGCTTTCAGCAATTATTTAAAATGCATCTGGTCACTCTACACAATAATCTAGAAACTATGTGAATGAACACCACAACAGCTTAAGCAGCAAACTTTGCAAAACACAAAATTTATGTCACTGCCAAAACTTTTGGCCATGACTGTATACGTGTACAGTTGAGTGCTTAACATCCTCATGAATATCAAGCATAAACTTGCCATCACTATTGGAATGTGGTGAAGTGTAGTTAAAAAGCATCACATAGATTTGTGTGTGATCAGGCATTCCTTATATAGTTTGCAGGGTATTTAATAGCTAAGCCTGTTGCTTGGCTCTGGTTTAGCTGTGCTCTGCATGCTTCTGGTGTACAGTTGCAGCACTTTTGCAGCTCATGCATTTTTATTAATAAGTCATATCAAAGAAGGCTGTGCTCTGTGCATGGCTGAAACTGTTTTCACCGCATGAGTTTGTTGACCGAACTGGCAACTCAAACCAAATATGAACTAACAGGTCTGATATGACTCCCTATGGAGCCCCTAAAGGGAGATGGAGTTGAAAAAAATTCAAAGTTATTTGCATCCTCTTGCAAAACGTTTGTGTTCTCTGGCAAAACCTGTTAAGTTATGACAAACACTTGCTGTTTACTTTACACCTTGCAGTGGTTCAAACAGCTCAGACAGCAAATCTGGTATACAGTTTATTAATAAAATATACTACACACAGGAAAGCAGATGAGACCAGAATATGAATGGAACATGCAAAGTTTCAAGTTATAGCGGTTTTCTGTGGGGGAGAAAATGCTCAAGGTGCAGTTTCATATGCTGGGCTATTCTGCTTGTCTGTAAAAAGAATGCTTTAATAAGATTTCGACTGAATTTGGCCCTCCAATGTCACTGTTTTACTACATTAAGCGTTTTTCACGTTAAGCATTTTAGAATGTCCCAAATCTGTGCCTTGAACTAAATAACTAACTAAATGTATTTATACTTGAGCTCAATTTCAAAATAAAACTCTATGAACCGCTCCATTGTGAATGTACAGAGCTGTCTGAACCACTGCAAGCTGTAAAGTAAACAAGAATGTTTGTCCAAACTCAACAGGTTTTTTAGGGAATGCTAAAGTTTTGTAAGATGCAAAAGCTCTGAAAAATTTATTTTTCCTCCCATCCTAATTTTTTCCACTGCCATGTCCTATTAGGGGCTCCGTAGCTCTCTGTGTCTGTCATTACAGGGTTGCGAAGCTGGTGGTGACGGAGCCCCTCCCCCACCCCCTTGTTGTGTGGACATTTGATCTGTTTGTGTGAAATGTTTGGTTTGTCTAAAGTTCATCCCCTGTTAGTTTGTTGTATGTGTGCGCCCATCCTTTCATTCTCTTTTTATCTCTTTTTATCTTACAGTAAATCAGCATGCACGTTCCTTACAGACTGGAAATGAACATGGACCTTTACATGGCAAAAGAGTGGTGCAGGTCTCTGAGTAATAGAGACACAAATGGTGAATGTGATATGAGGTAAAATGTTGACACGACTTTGTCCTTTAGCGAGGGGTTAAATTGAGATGCATTTAATTGTATTTAATTTTCCTTCCGTTTTCCTTCAAGACCCTGAATCTGCTTTTGGCAGAAGTGAGAATGTTCATGGAATGACAGAGGGCTTACTCAAGAAACCCAAGAAGCCAGCACACTTATAAGCTCTGGAAATTGTCTCACCCTTTACAGCTGTTTGCTTGAGCTTGCTTAAGGTTAATATACATTTAAAAATAGATCAAGGTTGCGGCAATTTGTCTTCTGCTTTATCTGAAGCAGTGATGGCAAAGAGATCATGTGAGATCCAGTGAGATGTGTGTTTTGCTTTTTGTTTTGTCTGAGGAACTGTAGAGTATATTCCCATTCATCATAATTCATCCTACCTTATTGTGTGTATAGAAATTAAATTAAATTCAATTCAAGTTTATGTGTATAGCAACTTTCACGATACAAATCGTTGAAAGCAACTTTACAGCAAATTAAGTTTCTACAATATTTAGTAGTAGCTTATCAGTGGTGACCAGGGTGTCTACGTGGTGGCCAGGGGTGGCACCGGCCAAACACCCCCCTGAAATTTGGCTGGCCACCCCAGGTGCCCCCCCTACCAGATGTCTTGCGGTAGGCTTGTTTTTTGTAAATTTCTAAGTGGCGGATCCTGGCATGTGTAGGCAGCTGCCTAGGGACGCTTTCTTCTCTTATTTATACTTAATTTTAGGCGGTTTCTATAGTGTGATCTTAATGACAATGTCGAGAGCGCATAATGTTACACGATCCATGTGCGTGAGGACGACTTGAGCACTCCCAAGCGGATTTCCTTCACTCACACAAAACTGGACGTGTGCTTTTAAATATTGTTCTTTTATGAATTGGCTCTGCTCTGTCTCTGTCACTCTTTGTTTAGTGAGTGTAAACGATGTATTATAACATACATCGTTCCACAAACACAACCTCCCCCCCTTGATTTTATGGAAAAATCAATTAAGACGTAATCAAACAGACGATGAACAAACACTATTAACAGCAATTATTATATAATGCAATCAAACTTATAGCAAAATGTGGTAGCTCTGCATGTTGTTTCAGGGTTGGTATCATCTGAGGTCCTCTGAGGGGTTGGCATCATCTCTTCTCAGGTGTTCTGGATCCAGACTGAAGCTTGTGTAAATCCTAGTTACCATGGGATGTCAATCCCGTGGCAAAAACAGAGAAACAAATAGAGACATAATTAGCGTAGCTGCTGTTACAGACAAGCAAAATTGATTTGTTTAAACCAAACTAAAGAATAATAATGCATTTGATCAGATATACTGCAGTACAAGATTATGAGATGCATTTATTTGAATGCTTGGCCAAAGAGGTGTGTCTTTTAATCTAGATTTAAACAGAGAGAGTGTGTCTGAACCCCGAACGTTATCAGGAAGGCTATTCCAGAGTTTGGGAGCCAAATGCGAAAAAGCTCTACCTCCTTTAGTAGACTTTGCTATCCTAGGTACTACCAAAAGTCAAGAGTTTTGCGACCTTAGGGAGCGTGATGGATTGTAGCGTGGTAGAAGACTAGTTAGGTACGCAGGAGCTAAACCATTAAGGGCCTTATAGGCAAGTAATAATATTTTTTAACTGATACGGAACTTAATAGGTAGCCAGTGCAGAGACTGTAAAATTGGGGTAATATGATCATATTTTTCTTGACCTGGTAAGGACTCTAGCGCTGCATTTTGGACTACCTGTAGCTTGTTTATTGAATATTCAGGACAACCACCTAGCAGTGCATTACAATAGTCCAGTCTAGAGGTCATGAATGAACTAGCTTTTCTGCATCAGGAACAGGTAACATGTTCCGTAGCTTGGCAATGTTTCTAAGATGGAAGAATGCTGTTTTTGTAACATGGGAAATATGATTTTCAAAAGACAAGTTGCTATCTAATATAACACCCAGATTTTTGACTGTAGAGGAAGTAACAGTATATCCGTCTAGTTGCCAATTGTAATCCAAGAGATTCTGTTTACTGTCTTTTGGTCCAAAAAGTAATATCTCTGTCTTATCCGAATATAATAGGAGAAAATTATTGATCATTCAATCTTTTACATTTTTAACACTCTGTAGCTTAGATAATTAAGTTTCATCTGGTCTTGTTGAGATTTATAGTTGAGTATCATCGGCATAACATTGGAAACTAATCCCGTATTTTCTAATATTATTACCAAGGGGCAACATGTATATTGAAAATAGCAGAGGACCTAGGACAGATCCTTGTGGCACTCCATATTTTACTGGTGATAATTGAGATGACTCCCCATTTAAATGAACAAGGTTGTAGCGATCGGACAGGTAAGATCTAAACCATCTTAAAACCTGCCCTTGAATAACTGTATAGTTTTGTAATCAATCTATGAATATGTCATGATCTACATTGTCGAACGCAGCACTAAGATCAAATAAAACTAGCAATGAGACACAGCCTTGGTCTGACGCAAGAAGCAAGTCATTTGTAATTTTAACAAATGCAGTTTCTGTGCTATGGTGGGGCCTGAAACCTGACTGAAATTCTTCATAGAGATAATTTTTTTTGCAGGAAGGAGCACAATTGAGCAGACACAACTTTTTCTAAAAATTTTAGACATAAAAGGAAGATTTGAAATGGGTCTGTAATTTGCCAGTTCACTAGGATATAGTTGTGTTTCTTTTAATAAGAGGCTTAATAACCGCCAACTTGAATGGCTTTGGGACGTGACCTAAAGACAACGAAGAGTTAATAATATTAAGAAGCGGTTCTTCTACTACAGGTAACAACTCTTTCAATAATTTAATGGGTACAGGATCTAACAGGCATGTTGTTGGTTTAGATGCAGTGATAAGTTTATTTAGCTCTTCCTGTACTATAGTTGTAAAGCACTGCAGTTTATTTAGTTTTTGGTGCGATGAATGAAGCTTAAGTATTATACGCTGTAGAATCTACATTTGTTATTGTATTTCTGATGTTATCTATTTTATCAGTGAAGAAAATCATAAAGTCATTACTATTAAACTGTAAGTGAATATTTAGATCGGGTGGAGTCTGGTTATTTGTTAATCTAGCCACTGTGCTAAATAAAAACCTAGGATTGTTTGGTTATTTTCTATGAGTTTGCGGATATGCTCGGCCCTGGCAGCTTTTAGAGCCTGTCTATAGCTGGACATACTGTTTTTCCACGCAATTCTAAAAACTTCCAAATTTGTTTTTCTCCATTTGTGTTCAAGACTACAAGTTTTTTTCTTGAGAGAATGGGTATTACTGTTGTACCATGGCGCAGTACATTTTTCCCTAATCTTTTTCAATTTGATGGGGGCAACAACTTCTAATGTATTAGAGAAGATAGTGCCCATGGTGCTAGTTATTTCGTCTAGTTCATGTGTATTTATGGGTACACAGAGCAGTTTAGATAAATCAGGCAGGTTATTTGTGAATCTGTCTTTGGTGGCTGGAACAATAGTTCGGCCCGGACGATAACGCAGAGCCATATAAATCTCATATATAACCAGTAGCCAGAGCAGAGATAACGAACATTTCTTTTGCATATATGACAATGTAACAATAGCATAAGTATTTCAAATGAGTTAAAACCTGTTCCTGTCTTCTGAGTACTTGAGAATATCACTATATATTGTTGCGACCAGACGACCAGTCTGACGGGGCTCATGGTTATAACAGTAGCTTGGTGGAGTAGATTCGTTTAGACCAATATAATCATTTGGTTTGAGTCAAGCAGAGAACATCAAAACTATTATCTGTGATCATGTCATTTACAATAACTGCTTTGGGTGAGAGTGATCTAATGTTCAGGAGCCCAAACTTTAAAAATAGTTTTTTTTCATTTAATTT
>JADLZN010008368.1:0-28237 GCA_018155175.1 Sinocyclocheilus anophthalmus | reverse complement strand
TTTTTCGAGCGGCTCGGGGCCCACGAGGCCTCACTCTGGTTGGGCATGGGAGTGTGATGGCGCCCCTTACTCTGGTTCTAAGTGACCGTGAAAAATGAGCTCCAGGGGCTTTTTCGAGCGACCCGGAGAGACCAGATGGGCACTTGCACTCTGGCTGGCTGGGCTTGGGAGTGTGATGGCGCCCCTACTCTGGTATACGGCGGACTGTGTGTTGAAGATGCAGAGACGGGGCTTCGAGCCGACTCGAGGCCCACAGGCTCTGCTCTGGTGGGCATGGGAGGGTGATGCACGCCCCCTTACTACTCTGGGTCTACGTGACCGTGGCACAGAATGACGATCCAGGGAACCCCCTTGGGTGGTGTCTCGTTTTAACGGGTGACCAGTGGCGGGTCAAGGGCAAAAAAACCAAGACTAAGTAAGACAGGCAGGGGTGTACGGGACAGATCCAGACTCACAGTGGGGACGCGGGAGGGCGGAAAGGGCCCGCCCCCACTAGTTTCCCGGGTAGTCGCGCCGAGATCGTGGGGATGGGGATGGGATTAGACCAACGAGCATTCGGGGAGAGAGGTCTGCCCGAGATGGGGGTCGCGATAGTAGGTGTGTCTACGTTGCGTCGCGATGGGTTACAAACGAAAGCCGATTTGATTATTTTCTGGAAATTTGCATCCCTAACCTTGGAACGAGGGAATGGGGCTTTTACGAGTGCGAACGAGGGCCCCGAGGCCTCACTCTGGTGGGCATGGGGGCTAGGGTGATGGACGCCCTCGGCCCCATACCTCTGCTTTCTGGTTTAAGTGACGTGAGGAAAGAGTGAGTCAGGGGCTTTCTGCTCTTTTTTTTCTTTTCGAAGTTGCGGATCAGCAGAAGGCCCAACGAGGAATCATCACTCTGGATGGGTGGGAGGTGAGTGCGCCACACTAATCTGGTTCTACGTGAACTTGAAGATGAGCATCAAAGGGGCTGTTTTAGAGAGAGCTCCGAGCCCACCGAGGCCTACCACTCTGGGAATCACTCGGGCATGGGATAAGTGTGATGGCGCCCTCATACCTCTGTCTAGTGGACTCGGGTAAAGATGGGCTCCAGGGGCTTTTGCGAGCGCATGACGGGACCCCGAGAACCGACCCGGCTGGGGGGTCTGAACACACCGGCTGATTGTCCCCTTGACAGAGAACCGCAAACTCGCTCAGGGTCCTGCCCACTGAGAGATGCAAGACCACGTACCCCTCACCGTGGCCCGGTGGCGCGAGGCGAGGCGAAGACCACCCCCGTGGGTGGGTCTCCGTTTTAACGGGCTGACCAGTGGCGGGTCCAGGGCAAAAAAGACAAAAAAAACACACTAAGAGTACGACAGGCGGGGGGGGGCAAAAAGGACGGGCCTAGACTTCCATCCTCTCCGAGGTGCAGGGGAAGGCCGGGAAAGGACGCCTAGTCCGGGGTCGGACGACTGGTGATTCCGGCCCGCGACTCAGGCAGAGGTCGGCCCGAGAGGCGGACGCGTTTGTTCATGTGCCGTAGACGATTCGGACCCAGAGCGCACGGCAAAACGCGATTTTCTGGAAATTTTTGAATCCGATTGAACCTTGGAAACAGGGGGGCGTTTTTTTTTAGAGGGCTGACATTGGGCCCGCGTATAACCCCACTCTGGACTGGGCTGGTGGAAGGTGTGATGGAGACCCCGTACTCGGGTTCAAGTGACCGGTGTGGAACAGATGAGCCCAGGGCTTTATCGAGAGAACCGAGGAGGGACGGGCCAAACAAGAAGGGGCCCCTCATAACCTCTGGCTTGGGAATGGGTGTGTGATGACCCCCCTACTCTGGTTCTACAGTGACCGTGAAAAGATGAGATCAAGGGTCTGTCGGAGCAGATGCCACAGCCCGCGTGTACCCTACACACACAACGTGGCTGGGGTGTGAGGGGAGAGCTAGGAAAAGATCAACAACACCCAAATACTGGGGGGTGGAGTACATTTCGGCGGGGAATGGAGGACCGAGTGTCGGGTACAGGGCGTCTTCTTTATAAAAGTAGAACTCCTACGTAGACATGCGGGGGATCGGGCCAGGAATCCCAGCCTCTCCGAGAGGTGCCGGGCAGGACGGGGGAAAGGCGCTCGTCCGCGGGTGAAGACTGTGATTCGGCCCCGCGACTGCCGGAGCCGGGGAGGTCGGCCGGAGAGGGGATTCGCGTGGGGTATTCGTGTTGTCTAAGTGTCCGTCAGTCGCGATTCGAGACGAATAGCGATTTCTTGGATTTAGTTCCATAATTGGTAACGACGAAGGGCTGTTGAGGGTGACTGGCCCAGTACCCCAACGTTGGAGAGGGCCCGGGGTTGTGGGTGTGATTGAGGCGAAGGAGTGGTTGAAGTGAGGCGAAAGGAAGAGGAGCGAAGGACGAAAAGGCTAGACGGAGACGAAGAAGGCCCACCTAGTATTGGAGAAGGCAAAGTTCACATGAGCGAAAGGGCGGGGATGAAGGACGGAGAGATTGCCTAGCCAGACATGCCCGCCTAAACAATAAACGTGTCCGGGGAGTGCGGGGGTGAGGCGGGTTTTTTGGTGTTTGGTGGTATTTGTTTTTTGTTTTGATTGAGATTTTTGTTTATTGGACCACACCCCAGGGCGGAGAAGTCACTTTCGTCGGGGTCGGGGTTGTCGCGGTGTGTACCAGTGTGGGGGTGGGGTGTCAGGGCGAACAAAAAAAAAAAAAAAAAACGACAAGTACGACAGGCCGGCGGAGGCCAGACTTGCCAGCAGGCACCTCTACGAGGGGCTACTGCCGGGGGGGCGGGGAAAAAAAGGCCGCCATAGTCCAGGGGTGCATCGGGAATGGGCCCCGGAATTCCGGAGGTCGTACCGAGAGCGGGGGGGTGGGTTTCTGACCCCTGCCGTCGCGGAAGAAGAAACCGGCGAGACGCGTAAAATAAAAAAGGGGCTTTTATGGAAGTCCAACAGAACCTTCTACACCTGAAGAAAAGTGGATGTGCGTTTGCGCGCCCGAGCTAGGACCCCCGCAGGCTACAGGCACGCCTGTGGGGCGGGTGCGCTCTAAGGGGGCGCGGTGTGTGTAGTGGACAGGGTACGGTGAACGGGGGAGCGGCGGACACAAACACCGCGTCCTCGTACAAGCGCGCAGGAAGACGGGCCCTGTACGGGGCCAAACCTTTCAAGGGGGAGACTCAGCCGGTACGGTCTATCTCAAGGGGGGTCCGCCACCGGCGGGCGGGAGATAGGGGGTGGGTGTGTGCGAGCGCGAGTGGGTGGTGTAGGCTTCGTCCGCGGCACTCGGCCGCCCTATCCCGTTAACCGTTGTGTGAAGCACAACTTTCCTCCGGTACTTCTGCCTCGCTCAGCGGCAAGCCCCCGTATCATGGTACCCCCACGAGCGGGATGGTCGCCCGGGCACGTCGCCCTCCATATGGAGCCGGCCCCCCGCGACGCGCGGGGGGTTCCCCCCCCCCCATACGCGGAGAGCGGGGAGGGACCCGCGTGTAGGGAAACCAGGCGCGCGGTTTCTCAGCCAACCCGAGGGGTACCGGTTGAGTCTGCCAGGTAACATATGCTTGTCTCAAAGATTAAGCCATGCAGGTCTAAGTACACACGGCCGGTACAGTGAAGCTGCGAATGGCTCATTAAATCAGTTATGGTCCCTTTGATCGCCCCAGGGTGGGGGTATATGGTAATTGTGGCCAAAAACAGAGCTAATACATGCGAACGAGCGCCGACCCTCCCTCGCGGGCGGGGACGCGTGCATTTATCAGATCCAAAACCCATCCGGGGTCGGGGATCCGTCCCCGCCCCGGTCCCTTTGGTGACTCTAGATAACCTCGGGCCGATCGCGCGCCCTTTACGGCGGCGAGATTCTTTCGAATTCTGCCCTATCACTTTCGATGGACTTTAGGGCGCCTACCATGGTGGACCACGGAGTAAGGGGAATAAGAGTTCGATTAAGGATGAGGGAGCTGAGAAACGGCTACCAAATCCAAGGAAGGCAGCAGGCGCGCAAATTACCCATTTCCGGCTCGGAGAGGTAGTGACGAAAAATAACAATACAGGTCTCTTTCGAGGCCCTGTAATTGGAATGAGCGTATCCTAAACCCATGGGCGAGGACCCATTGGAGGGCAAGTCTGGTGCCAGCAGCCGCGGTAATTCCAGCTCCAATAGCGTATATTAAAGTTGCTGCAGTTAAAAAGCTCGTAGTTGGATCTCGGGAGTGGGCTGGTGGTCCGCCGCGAGGCGAGCCACCGCCTGTCCCGGGCCCTGCCTCCCGGCGCCCCCCGGATGCCCTTAGCTGGGTGTCCGGTCACCTCGTGGCCCGGAGCGTTTACTTTGAAAAAATTAGGGTGTTCAAAGCAGGCCGCCCGTCGCCGCTGAATACTGCAGCTAGGAATAATGGAATAGGACTCCGGTTCTATTTTGTGGGTTTCTGGAACCCGGGGGCATGATTAAGAGGGAGGCCGGGGGCATTACGTTATTGCGGCTAGAGGTGACATTCTTGGACGGAGCAAGAAGGACGAAAGCGAAGCATTTGACCAAGAATTGTTTCATTAATCTAAGAACGCCTAAGTCGGAGGTTCGAAAGACGATCAGATTACCGTCGGTTCTCGACCGTAACGATGACTGACCAGCGATACGCGGCAGTTAGTCCAGGACCCGACGGCAGCGTATGGGGCGGAAACACCGAGCTTTGGGTTCGGGGGGAGTATGGTTGCCCAAGCTGAAACTTAACGGAATGACGGAATGGGCACCACAGGAGAAGGAGTGGAGCATGCGGCTTATTGATCAACCACGGGAAACCTCACCGGCCGAGACACGCGAAAGGATTGACAGTATTGATAGCTCTTTCCGATTTCTGTGGGTGGGGGCATGGCTGTTTCTAGTGGTGGTTGGAATTTAAGAGGATTTGTCGGGTGAATCCACGATAACGAACGAGGGAATTCAGGATTCGTCATGTTAAATAGTTACGCGGCCCGGTGCGGAGGTCGGCGTGGCGTTCAACGTCTTTCGAGGGAAAGTGGCGTTCAGCCAAGCGAGATGGAGCAATAACAGGTCTGTGATGCCCTTAGATATCCGGGGCTGCATGCGCGCCACAATGGGCGGATCAGCGTGTGTCTACCCTGCGCCGAGAGGCGCGGGTAACCCGCTGAACCCCGCTCGTGATCAGGACTGGGGATTGAAACTATTTCCCATCAACGAGGAATTCCCAGTAAGCGCGGGTCATAAGCTCGCGTTGATTAAGTCCCTGCCCTTTGTACACACCACCCGTCGCTACTACCAATTGGATGGTTTAGTGAGGTCCTCGGATCGGCCCCGCCGGGGCTCCTCGCGGGCCCTGGCGGAGCGCCGAGAAGACGATCAAACTGGACTATCGGGAGGAAAGGAACAGTAAAAAGTCGGTTTAAATCAAGGTTTCGTAGGTTGGAACCTGCGGGAAGGATTCATATTGTGTCGGCACCGGAAAAGAAAAAAAAAAAGGCGAGCGGGCTCTCTGAGACGGGGTGCGGAGGCCGGGGGCTCCGGCGCGGCCTCGGCCCCGCGGAATGAAAGTCGTAACAGGAGCCGAGGGCGCGAAGCATCATTACAAACGAGGCGTCCCTTCGGCGACCCCGCCCCGGCGACGGGGCGGGGGGGCCGCCCCCGACGGGTACCCTGAAAGGCCCGGCGCCCGGCCGGGACCGTGGGTTCAAAGACCCCCCGTAATAGGGGGCGCCCGTCCGGGGTTCGTCCCCCCCCTTTTTTTTCCAAACCCGTTTTGCGCTGTGAAGGCCTCGAAACCTCAAACAAAAAAAGAGTACGTCTCTTAGCGGTGGATCACTCGGCTCGTGCGTCGATGAAGAACGCAGCTAGCTGCGAGAACTAATGTGAATTGCAGGACACATTGATCATCGACACTTCGAACGCACTTTGCGGCCCCGGGTTCCTCCGGGGGCCACGCCTGTCTGAGGGTCGCTTTCTTATCGATCGGGACCTCCGGGTCCGGCGGCTGGAGCTTCGTAGGAGTCCGCTCCTCCGTCCTCCTAAGTGCAGACCGCCCCGGGTCGCCCACCCGCCCCGGCCTCCTCGGCCCTTCCTCCGCCTTCCAACCCCCCACGGGGGGGCGGGAGGGCGGCGCCCCGTCGGCGCGAGGACCGGAGGTCCTCCCCTAGCGGGCCTATGCGGGGGTCATGAACCACCATCCGCTGCACCGCGCGATGTGAGGCCTCAACTCTCGCTGCCGGCGGGGAACGCGTGAGTGGGGTAGGCGCCGGGGGACGGTGCGGAGCGCGTGGGCGTGGAACCGGCGGAGACAACAGCGCTTCAGGCCAGCCTAACCTCCCCACGGGGACGGTGCGGCCGCCAAGGACCCCCTACGGTTACGACGCAGATCAGGCGAGACGCACCCCGCTGGAATTAGATATTAGAAGGCGGAGGAAAGAAAACTAACAAGGATTCCTCAGTAGCGGCGAGAGAGAGAGGGAAAGAGACAGCCCCTGCGGCCGAATCCACGCACGGCCACGAGGGCGAGGGAAATGGGGCGTACAGAAGGACCGCTTCCGGCGCGGGCAGGGGGCCCAAAGTCCTTGGCGGGAGGCCTTACCGTGGACGGTTGTGAGGCGGTTAGCGGCCCTGCCCGCCGGGATTGGTTTTTTGCGGTTCTTCTCGGAGTCGGGATGATTGGGAATGGCAGCCCAAAGCGGGTGGGTAAAACTACCATCTAAGGCTAATACTGGCACGAGGACCCCGGTAGTCAACAAGTACCGTTAGGGAAAGTTGAAAAGAACTTTGAAGAGGGAGTTCAAGAGGGCGTGAAACCGTTAAGAGGTAAACGGGTGGGGTCCGCACGAACAAACCCACCCAAAAAAACGGTCTGCCCGGAGGATTCAACCCGGCGGGTCTGGTCGGCCCGGTCTGGGCGCGTGGATCCCCTTCGGTGGGGACCGCCGCCTGGCCGGTGGCTCGGCCGCCGTCGGGCGCACTCCTTCCGAGGCGGTGCGCCGCGACCGGCCCCGGTTTGGCCAGGAAGGGTCAGGGGGCGAAGGTGGCTCGCGGCCCCCAGGTTGCGAGCATTACAGAGCCCTCCCGCCCCGACTTTGCCGCCTACCCCCGGGGCCGTGGGCAGTGTCCTCACACCTTCTCTCCTCCCGACGGGGGAGGGACAGGGCCACGATACCCGGCGGTGCGTATTGACCGGAGGCGGACTGTCCTCATCAGTTCTTTGCATGACGCTCACGAGCCTTCGCGCCTCATGAGGGCGGGGATACGGCCCTAGTTAAAGGCGGATGCTCGAGGTATGGAATCGGCAGCGAGCAGACCCGTCTGGATGCGTGTGGTGGTCCTCAGCTCCGCGTCTGCCTCAGCCTGTCGTTCTATCCTTGGACGTGTCACCTCGTGCCCCCAGACCCCCTGCTTCCGCATACACACAGACCACATGATGACGTCGTGCACTAACGACGCGAGCGTGACAGGAGTCGAGAGTTCTGGCGTATCGGACGCACAGCTGACCCTTGGCCGCCGAGGGGCTGTACGGACAATCCGGACCGCGCGGTCTTTCATGAGTATACAGTAGAGCACACTGCAACACACGCCGAGTTGCACATAAAGCACCGGAGTAACAATGGTCGCCGCGTAGCGCATTTGCCCATGCGTGCACTCAGCAGCGACATAGTGGGCGCGGACAATCACAGTTTACAATGAGTCGACCACCCAGGGTTGTTCATATCGCGGCAACCCCACTATTGACCACGTACAACTAGCACTCCCTTACCCTGCCGAGTAGTGTTTCACAGGCGTTGTAGTCGCACCCCCGCACTAACCTTGCCTGATAGAGATAGGAGACTACGGCAGACACCGCAGGCTGGTTTGAGTATAAGGGGGCCCTTTTAAGAGTCATTTGGGCCTTAGCCCTAGTCATTTGCTAGTAGTAGCTTATGCCTTCAGCCCTAGTCACGCTTGCTAGCCGTAGCCTTAGTCCTTGCCGAAGGCCTTATAGGCGTTACACGCTACGTGACAATAGGTGCCTTACTGTCTGTTTTGTGTGACATCTTCGTCGCCTGGTTGCACCTAGCGATGATCGTCCCTTTGTGAGGCTGGCTAGGGGCTGAACGCACAGATGGAGGAAAACTGTTCTGCTGGATCGTCGAGCTGGAAAGGGGTGTGCATGGCCCGAGCAAGGGCACTAGTTGGTCCTGATGTTGTGCTAGAGTGATTCGTAGTCGTCCCCATATACACGATGTGTGCCCTTGCTGCGATTATAGGACCATGGCTGCTGGCGGAAGAGCCAACGTTGGAATCCCTTTGTACTAATAAAAGCTTGCAGATGGATCCACAAGTCTCACGTCTCGTCAGCCCCGTAACAATTGCAATGTCAAAAATGCATATGTAGCTAAGTCAAAGCCCCCTCTGTCCAATTCGGATCATAATGTTCTACATCTGATTCCTTCTTATAGGTCAGTTTTTAAGGCATATAAGCCAGAGTACAAAATGGTTAATATATGGACAGACACTTAAGGGCTGTTTTTTGTGCACAGATTGGTCCATATTTCACCAATTAGAGCTTGATGAGGCCACTGAAACAATAAGTGATTACATTAACTTTTGTGTAGATAATGTGGTAGAAAAAAAGGATGTTGTTGTTTATCCTAACAACAAGCCATATATTACAAAGGACATTAAAGAGTGCATAAATAATAAAAGGGTCAGTCGGATACGGGCTAAGGTAGGAAGATTAGTGTGACAAAGAAAGAATTAAAATCTCATAGTTGAAAAAAGCAATAGGAACAGCACACGCGCAAGCATAGGAACACCGTTTTGATTGAATTCTAACACAAAAAAACTTTGGAAAAACAATGAAATTGTGTTACTAAACATGAACCGCTAGAGACCATATAACAACATTGGACAACCTACAAGTGCAACATTAGCTAAATGAGATTATTTGAGATCACAAAATGAACTTCGAGGATGTCACGGCATATTACGAAGTCATTGCTGATACAAGATACCCCTGGGGTAGAAGTGAGACAACTGATGTGCAGACACCTTTTCCCACAACAAGGCTACTGGGCCAGATGGGTTATCAGGTTTTTTGTTAAAAAGCTTGGTGTCCCTTATTTCAGCGATCTCTTGATACCCACACTGTGCCAGCTCTGTGGAAAAAGTCATACATAACACCAATTCCTAAATAACCTGGTGCTAGAGCAAATAATGATTTTCGTCCTGTGGCTTTGACTTCAAATGTCATGAAGTGTTTTGAGAAATTTGTAATCTCATTGCTGGGAAAAGAAGTAGAGCCACTATTAGACACCTGTCAGTGTGCCTATAGGCAGCACAGGAGCACTGAGGATGCTGTTCTTAGCATTGTTCATCTTGAGAACACTAAAGCCTATGCTCGTATTTTACTTGTTGATTTTAGTTCAGCATTTAATACAGTGCAGACACATTTGCTTTTAGAGAAGCATGCAGCTATGAAAATCATAGGAATAAAACAATATGAGCCCATACAGACTTCATATGAACAGACAGACAGAGATGTTTAAGAAAAGGTTGCCATTGAGATCTCGAGGTTGCTGAGTAAGAGCAATACAAAATAAGTACTCGTGTACTCGATTCAACATTCGTCTATTGTCATGTTTTGACACTACCATTCATTGACCATCCCGGCGAGGACAAGGACTAAGTAATGCCAATGTGTAAAGATACATAGACTGCCAGCTTGAACTTTGTTTCCTGCCTCTATAAAAATGCTGATTCTTACACAGAAAAACAAGTATGCCATCTAGGCATATTAGCACGTATATGGGGTTTTTCGCCTTCCGGTTTTTGCGAGTGTATGGTGTATTGTTTTGCATTTTTATGTCTTGGATATTTGTGGTGGTTGTGTTGATTGTTATTAATCTGTTGTTTGTATATTTATGGCTGTTGTTGTTCAGAAACAATACAATGATGGAACTTTGCGTACAGTGTGACAAATTTCTCAGCCCAAATCAGACAAGATTTCCTTTCGGGACACAAAATGCAGTTTGGATCCTTATCCTAAATTCCTTCATCATTAAATAAATAAATAAAATAAGTAAAATTAGACAAATATATCTAAGATGATTCCCCTTGTCTAAAGTTCAATAAATGAAGTATTCAAGACAAGCATAATGCAGCCATCCCAAAAAAATGCTTCTACTCTGTCCACATAGATGAAAAGTTCTGTAATGATTAGTAGATTTGTTTGGGCAAGAGTGAATATCCTAGACATTTGGCTGAGTGGGAATGGGAATCAGGCTCTGGCATACAGTTTCAAGACATCTGCAAGTTGAGCGCATTTATAAATAGGTCAAAGTCATATTAATGAAGATGGTGTGTGGTGTGAGAAGGAATGCAATCTAAATACACAGCCTTTATGTTTCTTTAATGGTTTATTCAGATGCTTTGAGCTCAACCACCTGACATTATAAGAAGTCTAAGGTCAAGTCAAGTAACCTTTATTTGTAAAGCGTTTTATACAATACAGATTGTGCCAAAGAAGCTAACAGTGTCAAACAGGAAAATAGTTTGACAATAATGCAAGTGTCAAAGTACATTTTCAGCTAAAGTCAGTCATGATGATTTACAGTAAGATTAAATTATTCAGTTCAGTTTTTCAGTGTTGTTTGAGCAATCAGTCAAGCGTACCACAACTAATGCCCAAACCAAAGGCGAATGTAGCCAAGGAACCAAGCTCCATCGGTGACACGAATATTAAGTGGGACAAAGAAAACCTTGGGAGAATCCAGGCTCAGTTGGGGGGCCAGTTCTCTTCTGGCCAGACGAAACCTGCATGGTGTGGTTTAATTTCAGGCTGCAACACAGGTTAGATTGTGCAGAGGACTCAGCTGGTTTCTGTGGTCTTGTCCTGATGGCCGTCTAGGTGATGAGGTCTTCAGAGGGAACTGTCTCTGGGGCTCATCTTGTTGACATGGTCTCCACTGACATTCAGGGCTGTAGAGGTCGTCTCTAGGTGCTGATCCACCATCTGATCTGGATACAGATTGGATCTGGGAGGCTACGGTGACCATGTGATGGTACGGCGAGTTCCATATGGTCCTGTGACCTCGGAATAGGAATATGAAAGCGGATACTATTAGCTTGCTCCTTCTTCTTATGGTGCAGCCAGTACATTGGGTGTTTGGGAAGTGTTCCGGTTCCTCGTTCGACCTTAGAATGGCCGCCTAACAACTCCTTTAATGGACTTTGCATGACCCTCGAACTCGGGCCTCGTTGTGGTATGGTATGCCCCCATTACGGCGCCTGTCCACCCCGAGGCGTCTTTCCTCTAGCTTTCCCCCTGACCGCGTGTGTTGCCTCCCAAAACAAGACTGGAAGCATCCTTCCCAGCACGTATTTGAGGCCGCTACTAGGACCCCGCGAGTCTGCCACTGCACACCGCGGTTGCTTTGCTATCTCTGGTCTCTCCCCATTGCCCGCGTTTGCGTCACGCCGTCGGACGTGGCGGCTTTTCTATAATCCCATCAGTCTGCTCGTCCCCTACGTGAGGTGCTTATCCATTTCCAGGTGCCTTTTTATAAGTATATCAGCATAGTGATTTTCCCTCTCTATGGATGTTTCATTAGGTAGGCCCGTGCAGTGTTGCCAGACCCGGGCTTAATATGGTGTATTCCTGGTTTTAGTCCGCACGCTCTATGTTCTTTGCACTTCTGGCTTTAACGTTTCTGCCATTTCACTTGCTAGCATATGGCTACTTGTTGCTATAGTTTTTAAGATGGAACTGCGGGTTTCCTCAATGCTCGAACCATTCCCCCATTCAGGAACCCCCACAGTCGGTGTCCTAGCATGTTGCTTCGAACGATCCGGCATTGACTGCGTTTTCATGTCCTTCAGATTTAGTGTTTCGAACCTAAGGTGTTCATTCTAATGTGATGGTGTTGTTGTGGTATCTAAAAAAAGTAAAACCTCTTTTTTCCGATTGGCGCCGTAGGAAATTACTAGTCATCCAGCTTTTTAAATCAACTATGCATTCCGTTATTTTTTGCGAATTGGTATGTTTCATCAGACCACAAAGAAATATAGTTTGTTATATTTTGTAGTATATTCAAAAGAATGTTGTGGTCAATAATGTCAAACGCAGTGCTAAGATCCAGTAACATAAGAGAGAGATACAACCACAATCAGAAGTGAGAGCCCGGTCTTTTGTAACTCAAATGGAGCAGTCTCAGTACTATGATCGGTCTAAATCCGAATGGAAATCCTCACAGAATACTCAGTCTGGCTCCTAAAAGGAGCAACAATCGTGAGAGGATAGGCAGTTCTCTAGAGTATTTTCAGCAGAAAAGGGCGGATTTGAGATTGTACGGATATGCAACTCTGCTCGTAGGAATAAAGTTGAGTTGTAGTAATGAGAGGCTTCCTTAACAGCCAATTTGTTGACTTATCCTAAGCCATTGACAGAGACAATTCGTAGTCCGTAGTTCAGGAAGAGGATCTATGGGACTTCTGGAAAGCACCGCTTTTAGGGGCACTAGATGGCAACAGGGTGCTAGACATTTACAGGCGTGAAGGCCCCGCCCTGCTTGTAGGATTTGACCAAGATTGTATACAAATTCCTCACACGCCCTGAGTAGAGACAGGCAGTGCTGCTTGTTGTCGAAGGGGATCTTACGTCGCCGACTTAATATGACTTCCCTTATATCTCACCTTCGTATCGATCTTGAGAAGTAACGGAGTTTCCTAAAGTCGATATTGACTGTGCTGCAGAGCGCGCAACTGTCTGTGTGTTGAACTTACTTTTCGCGTTCCTTAGCCGCCATGTATGAACTCAAATGACAGGGGCCCCCTGGGTTTGTTTTCTTCTCAGACGAGAAAGAGGACCGAAACGAACGCAAGCAGATCTAGCAAGTTTTAGGCTTTCTATACGTCGAAGTCCTTATTCCCTATGCAATAGAAGGAGAAATCTAAGAATGATGCATTTTTCTATACAAACTGCTCATCAAACATACCTCTAGTTTTTGTTTGTACTCTGCAGATCAGAGTACTCACCTGTGGCGTGCTCGTAACGGTCTCACATGTATACAGTTCAAATGGAACGCCTATCCGTTGTGAAGCCAGTGAGATAAACTTTTGTGTTTTGCAAAGTATGCTGTGGCTTCGTATTTGTAGGATTATTTTTCCGCACCTGTTTTCTTTGGCATACGGAAAAACAATGATAAGCATATTCATAAGTATTAAAGGATTTTATTTGCAAAAAGTATGAGTCAATTATTTATAGTGTTGAGACCATGTTCGATCATAATCTCGCAATTCGGTGATGGGATGACTAGATTATTAGCTTATTGGGCCAATCGTAGGATGATGGTGTCCAGTTTCTTGCCTTATTAGTTCTCGTGGTTTATCACAATTTGTGGGCTTCTGCTTGTACACTCACCTTTTTGAGGACTGACCACAGGTTTTCTATGGGATTGAGATCTGGGGAGTTTCCTGGCCACGGATCAAAAATTTCAGTGTAATGATCTTCAAGCTACTTCTTTTATCACTCTTGCTTTGTGACATGGTGCTCTATCATGCTGGAAAATGCACAGATCATCACCAAATTGCTTATGGATCGTTGGAAGAAGTCGCTCTTGCAGGAAGTTGATACCAATCTTTATTCATGCCCGTGTTTTTGGTCAGATTTATGAGAGAGCCCACTCCCTTGGTTGACAAGCAACCCCACAACACAGGACTCATGTTAGTGTTCACCATTTCTTCTCCGAACAATCGATTTTCCAGATGTCCCAAACAGTCGGAAGGGAGCTTAATCAGAGATAATAATTTTGCACCAGTCTTCTGCTGTTCAATCCTTGTACTTCCTGCAGAATTTAAGTCTGTCTTTGATGTTTTTCTTGGAGAGAAGTGGATTCTTTGCTGCCCTTCTTGACACCAGACCATCCTCCAAAAGTCTTCGCCTTACTGTGCGTGCAGATGCACTCACACCAACCTGCTGCCATTCCTAAGCAAGCTCTGCACCGCTGGTGACACGATTCCGTAGCTGACTCATCAGGAGAGAATGGTGTCTTGTGCTTGTTGGACACTATGGGACATCCTGAAGACTTCTTCACTGCAGTCGAACCCCTCTCCTTGACTGGTCCTTAAGTTTTAAGTTTTGATGATCCGGTAAAATATATGTGTTAGCAATTAATTGCATGTGCAGGCCAGTTTGATTTGCAAAGCAATGATGGACTGCAGGGTTTCTTGGGTGTAACCATTCTAACAAGAACACCATGAATTGGAGTGCTTTTCCTCCTTTTATAGCAAGCCGTCTGCTAATTACAATCTATTGTCTGATAGTGATTTTACCTGACTAGACCATTCACACTTTCACGTGCGTGATCATGATTAGTGCAATTAATGTTAGCTGTCATTTTGTATTGGTCACAGGATCAAAAAACAATTGAAAATTGTTGTTTTTTGTTTTCATTTTTGTGGCCATGGAAGCTCATTCAGCAATATTAAACATACATCTGAATCACTCTACACATAATTGAGAAACAATGTGCAGGAATCACCACAACCGCTTAAGCAGAAACTTTGTAAAGACACAAATTTATGCATGCCAAAACTGTGTTGGCCAGACGTATAGTGTACAGTTGAGGGCTGAAACATCATTATGAATATCAAGCATAAACTTGCCTTCACTATTGGAATCGGGGTGAATGGGTGAGTTTAAAGAGCGTCAAATAGATTGTGTGGACAGGCATTCCTTATATGACTTTGAGGGTATTTAATAGCTAAGCATGTTGCTTTGTTCTGGTTTAGCTGTGTTCTGCATGCTTCTGGTGTACAGTTGCAGCACTTTTGCAGCTCAAGCATTTTTATTAATAAGTCATATCATAGAAGGCTGTGCTCTGTGCATGGCTGAAACTGTTTTCACCGCATGAGTTTGTTGACCGAACTGGCAACTCAAACCAAATATGAACTAACAGGTCTGATATGACTCCCTATGGAGCCCCTAAAGGGAGATGGAGTTGAAAAAAATTCAAAGTTATTTGCATCCTCTTGCAAAACGTTTGTGTTCTCTGGCAAAACCTGTTAAGTTATGACAAACACTTGCTGTTTACTTTACACCTTGCAGTGGTTCAAACAGCTCAGACAGCAAATCTGGTATACAGTTTATTAATAAAATATACTACACACAGGAAAGCAGATGAGACCAGAATATGAATGGAACATGCAAAGTTTCAAGTTATAGCGGTTTTCTGTGGGGGAGAAAATGCTCAAGGTGCAGTTTCATATGCTGGGCTATTCTGCTTGTCTGTAAAAAGAATGCTTTAATAAGATTTCGACTGAATTTGGCCCTCCAATGTCACTGTTTTACTACATTAAGCGTTTTTCACGTTAAGCATTTTAGAATGTCCCAAATCTGTGCCTTGAACTAAATAACTAACTAAATGTTATAATACTTGAGCCACCGTTTCAACAATAAAACTCTAGAACTGATCTTTGTGAGCTTACCAGACTAGCTGTTCTTGACCAGCTGCAAGCCACGGATAATAAAGTAAACGAGAATGTTTGTCCAAACTCAACAGGTTTTTTAGGGAATGCTAAAGTTTTGTAAGATGCAAAAGCTCTGAAAAATTTATTTTTCCTCCCATCCTAATTTTTTCCACTGCCATGTCCTATTAGGGGCTCCGTAGCTCTCTGTGTCTGTCATTACAGGGTTGCGAAGCTGGTGGTGACGGAGCCCCTCCCCCACCCCCTTGTTGTGTGGACATTTGATCTGTTTGTGTGAAATGTTTGGTTTGTCTAAAGTTCATCCCCTGTTAGTTTGTTGTATGTGTGCGCCCATCCTTTCATTCTCTTTTTATCTTACAGTAAATCTACAGACTGGAAATGAACATGGACCTTTACATGGCAAAAGAGTGGTGCAGGTCTCTGAGTAATAGAGACACAAATGGTGAATGTGATATGAGGTAAAATGTTGACACGACTTTGTCCTTTAGCGAGGGGTTAAATTGAGATGCATTTAATTGTATTTAATTTTCCTTCCGTTTTCCTTCAAGACCCTGAATCTGCTTTTGGCAGAAGTGAGAATGTTCATGGAATGACAGAGGGCTTACTCAAGAAACCCAAGAAGCCAGCACACTTATAAGCTCTGGAAATTGTCTCACCCTTTACAGCTGTTTGCTTGAGCTTGCTTAAGGTTAATATACATTTAAAAATAGATCAAGGTTGCGGCAATTTGTCTTCTGCTTTATCTGAAGCAGTGATGGCAAAGAGATCATGTGAGATCCAGTGAGATGTGTGTTTTGCTTTTTGTTTTGTCTGAGGAACTGTAGAGTATATTCCCATTCATCATAATTCATCCTACCTTATTGTGTGTATAGAAATTAAATTAAATTCAATTCAAGTTTATTTGTATAGCACTTTTCACGATACAAATCGTTGCAAAGCAACTTTACAGCAAATTAAGTTCTACAATATTTAGTAGTAGCTATCAGTGGTGACCAGGGGGGTTAAGTGGTGGCCAGGGGTGGCACAGGCCAAACACCCACGAAATTTGGCTGGGCACCCCAGGTGCCCCACCTACCAGATGTTGTCTGGACGGTAGGCTTGTTTGTTGTAAATTTCGAACGGATCCTGGCATGTGTAGGCAAGATGCCTAGGGGACGATTTATTCTCTTATGTATATTAATTTGGGGTTCTATCGTGGATTTAATGACAATGTCGAGAGCGCATACTGTTACAAGATCCATGTGCGTGAGGACGATGCGCATCCCAAGAGGCTTTCAGTCACTCACACAAAACTGAGTGTGCTTTTAAATATGAGTCTTTTATGAAATGGCTCTGCTCTGTCTCTGTCACTCTTTGTTTAGTGAGTGTAAACGATGTATTATAACATACATCGTTCCACAAACACAACCTCCCCCCCTTGATTTTATGGAAAAATCAATTAAAGACGTAAAAAACAGACGATGAACACTATTAACAGTAATAATTATATGATGCAATCAAACTTATAGCAAAATGTGGTAGCTCTGCATGTTGTTTCAGGGTTGGTATCATCTGAGGTCCTCTGAGGGGTTGGCATCATCTCTTCTCAGGTGTTCTGGATCCAGACTGAAGCTTGTGTAAAATCCTAGTTACCCATGGGATGTCACTCCCGTGGCAAAAACAGAGAAACAAATAGAGACATAAATAGCGTAGCTGCTGTTCCAACCAAGCAAAAAAAATTTGTTTAGCCCAAACTAAAGAATAATAATGTGCAATTGATCAGATATAACTGCAGTAAAAGAATATGAGATGCACTATTTGAATGCTTGACCAAAGAGATGTGTCTTTAATCTAGATTTAAATAGAGAGAGAGTGTCTGAACCCCGAACGTTATCAGGAAGGCTATTCCAGAGTTTGGGAGCCAAATGCGAAAAAGCTCTACCTCCTTTAGTTGACTTTGCTATCCTAGGTACTACCAAAAGTCAAAAGTTTTGTGACCTTAGGGAGCGTGATAGATTGTAACGTGGTAGAAGACTAGTTAGGTACGCAGGAGATAAACCATTAAGGGCCTTGTAGGTAAGTAATAATATGTTGTAAAACGGATACAGAACGTAATAGGTAAGCAGTGGCAGAGACTGTAAAATTGGGGTATATGATCATATTTTCTTGACCTGGTAAGGACTCTAGCCGCTGCATTTTGGACTACCTGTAGCTTGTTTATTGAATATGCAGGACAACCACCTAGCAGTGCATTACAATAGTCCAGTCTAGAGGTCATGAATGAACTAGCTTTTCTGCATCAAAAACAAGTAGCATGTTCCGTAACTTGGCAACGTTTCTAAGATGGAAGAATGCCGTTTATGTAACATGGGAAATATGATTTTCAAAAAACAATTTGCTGTCTAATATAACACCCACATTTTTAACTGTAGAGGAAGTAACAGTACATCCACCTAGTTGCAAATTGTAATCTAAGAGATTCTGTTTACTGTCTTTTGGTCCAATAAGTAACATCTCTGTCTTATCCAAATTCAATAGGAGAAAATTATTTGTCATCCAATCTTTACAAGTTTTAGCACTCTGTTAGCTTAGATAATTTAGAAGTTTCATCTAGTCTTGTTGAGATATATAGTTGAGTATCATCAGCATAACAAAATTATCCCGAAATTAATCCCGTATTTTCTAATAATATTACCAAGGGGCAACATGTATATTGAAAATAGCAGCGGACCTAGGACAGATCCTTGTGGCACACCATACCTTACTGGTGATAATTGAGATGATTCCCCATTTAAATAAACAAAGTGGTAGCGATCAGACAGGTAAGATCTAAACCATTTTAAAGCCTGCCCTTGAATACCTGTAGTTTTGTAATCGATCTATGAGTATGTCATGATCTATAGTGTCAAACACAGCACTAAGATCAAGTTAAACTAGCAATGAGACACAGCCTTGGTCTGACGCAAGAAGCAAGTCATTTGTAATTTTAACAAATGCAGTTTCTGTGCTATGGTGGGGCCTGAAACCTGACTGAAATTCTTCATAGAGATCATTTTTTAGCAGGAAGGAGCAGAATTGAGCAGACACAACTTTTTCAAAAACTTTAGACATAAAAGGAAGATTTTAAATGGGTCTGTAATTTGCCAGTTCACTAGGATCTAGTTGTGTTTTCTTAATAAGAGGCTTAATAACCACCAGCTTGAATGGTTTTGGGACGTGACATAAAGACAAAGATGAGTTAATAATATTGAGAAGCGTTTCTTCTACTACAGGTAACAACTCTTTCAATAATTTAATGGGTACAGGATCTAACAGGCATGTTGATGGTTTAGATGCAGTGATAAGTTTATTTAGCTCTTCCTGTACTATAGTTGTAAAGCACTGCAGTTTATCTTTTGGTGCGATGAATGAAGCTTAAGTATTATACGCTGTAGAATCTACATTTGTTATTGTATTTCTGATGTTATCTATTTTATCAGTGAAGAAATTCATAAAGTCATTACTATTAAACTGTGAGGGAATATTTAGATCGGGTGGCGTCTGGTTATTGTTAATCTAGCCACTGTGCTAAATAAAAACCTAGGATTGTTTTGGTTTTTTTCTATGAGTTTGTGGATATGCTCAACCCTGGCAGCTTTTAGAGCCTGTCTATGCTGGACATACTGTTTTCCACGCAATTCTAAAAACTTCCAAGTTTTTTTCTCCATTTGCGCTCAAGACTATGAGTTTTTGTCTTGAGAGAATGGGTATTACTGTTGAACCATGGCACAGTACGTTTTTCTTTAACCTTTTTCAATTTGATGGGGGCAACAGCTAATGTATTAGAGAAGATAGTGCCCATGTTGCTAGTTATTTCGTCTAGTTCATGTGTACTTATGGGTACACAGAGCAGTTGAGATAAATCAGGCAGGTTATTTGTGAATCTGTCTTTGGTGGCTGGAACATTAGTTCTGCCCGGACGATAACGCGGAACCATATACATAGTATATATCACAGTAGCCAGAGCAAGCGATACGAGACATTTCTTTTGCATATCTACAATGTAAACAAAGCATAAGTATTTCAAAAGGAGTAACCCTGTATCCTGTCTTCGAGTACATTGAGAATATCACTATATATTGTTGCAACACGACCAGTCTGACGGGGCTCATGCTTATAATAGTACTCATTTAGACCAATATAATCATTTTGTTTTAGCCAGGTTTCAGTCAAGCAGGGTACATCAAAACTATTATCTGTGATCATGTCATTTACAATAACTGCTTTGGGTGAGAGTGATCTAATGTTTAGGAACCCAAACTTTAAAAAAATCAGTTCATTTATTTTACATTTTTCTGGTTTAATCACGATCAGATTTGTTCTAGATCCTGCATTAAATTTATATTTTGACCTCACTATTCGGGGAACAGACACAGTCTTTATAGATTGGACAGCACAAATACTTCTATCATTTAAGCGGGTAGAAAAAAAGTCATCAGGGCAGTTATTTGAGATTTGACTTACTAGTCATATGGTGCGTAGCGTCCTGGAGATGTTGTCCGACAGGAGTTCCGCTCCGACTCTGCTGGGGTGCAGGCCAGACGCTCTCAGAAAAGATTCCAATTATTAATAAAGAGCAGTTTCTGTTCTTTACACCATGACAATAACCATTAATTTAAAGCAAAAAGTCTACTGAACCTTTCGTGTCCTCGTCAATACGTGGGAAGCGGTCCTGACACGATGATCTTGATGTCTTGATCAGGCTCCTGAAGTCCCTCTTCAGTGTCTCCGTCTGCCGCAGCTTGGTGTCGTTAGCCCCCGCATGAAGCACGGCCGCTCCAGTGCTCTCGTCGCACTTCAGGATCGCGGGTATCTGCGCAGAAACATTGAGAACACGAGCACCAGGGAAACGGTGAGTGTGCAATTTACCTTCAGCTAACGGAGCACGGACGTGCCGGATGATGGAGTCTCCGATGATCACAGCGCCGCGTTCCATCTCGCGGAGGGGAGCGAAGTGGTTCCGGGTGGAGATCTCGAAGACCGGAGGCAGCGGAGGGGGAGAGATCGTCGCCTGGGGCCTGGCTCGCGTCTTTCGCTGCGGGTGCACCCAGGGTCCATGGTGTCCCGGCGCCGGAGTGAAGGACATCTGGGAAGATCGCATCCTGGGTGCACCGGGCCTGTGCAGAGAAACACATGGAGTAGAGGTGGTGGGAGAGTTAGCAGCGCACTGTACATTTACCTGGACTTGTGAGTGTCAGCCCGGGATGTTTCCAGTTTGTTGTGATATTTTATTCAAAAATATGAGGTATGGTTATAACTATAATCAATATATTAATCAATATGGTGATTGTATCAATGATTGCTTCTTATTATAGACTGTGAGCTTCAGGTGCCCCCTAATGGGCAAGTGTGGTGCTTTCCATTGGGCAGCGCCAATGAACTTGAGTGAACCAGTGAACTTTGGGTGACTTCCAAGAAGGACACCTGCATCCAGTGGGAGGGGTCAGATAAAAAGTATTAAGATAATGGGTGGAGTAAGACCAATCAGAGGCCGAATCGTAATTTTTTTGGTTGAAAAGACTGATAAGAACGAGGTATAAATATGGGTGCCCGGATGGACAAAGACTCGGATGCAGCGGCTGTCATCTCGGCTTTGTTGCTGTGCTCAATGAAGTCTTATTTTGACATCTGGAACTCTGCTTCTTGAGCTTTTTTGACAACTTCGAAAAAGACCATTGTTTGTTCCACGACAAATTGGCGTCACGAACAGGATTGGCTTGAAGCCTGACCTTGACGAGAGCCATAGCAGGTGAACGCCTGGCGAACACGCAAACAGTAAAAGACTAATGAGGTAAGAGCAATTTTTTGTTTAAATTAAAATGGTTAATTGTTTGCGTGGTTGCTAGGGTCAAACCTGTGGCGGTGGTCGAAGAAAGCCCTTACGGAAAAAGAAGTTTATTCAAGTGTGCTATTAGTATACTTCTTTTAAACTATAAAATAGGAAAGTATACTTTCGGTCTATTTATGTACTTCTCAGACATGGGCTTTATGTACTTCTCAGAAATATACTTAAAATGACATTTAAGTATACTTGACTTATACTTAAGTCTAAATTTATTTGAGCTATACTTGTGCTCCGTGAATCCGTGTTTTTATTGTTATACTGTAGGGGGCACTAGTACACATCTTCTCTACAGAATTTCCAAAACACAAGAGAAGAAGAAACCGAAACAACAGATGCTTCCACATGTATTCTAACACAATCATCAGACATAAAACAGCATCAAAATTGTGTAAAGTTGATGTAATGTCGACCAATGAAGAGGTAATAACAACTCTATCTACGTTTTGATTATCGTTCTGAATCCAATTCATAGTCTTTTTTCAGCTTTTTTCAATTTTTTTATTTATTTTTTATTTATTTATTTATGAAACTTACCCACATTCAAGTGTTTAAAAAAAGAATGCATGAAGCTAGAATAAAACGTTTTTGTTTACAAGCAGATACCCTGTTCTTTCTTTTGGTGTTTTGTATGTTTAGATATTCATATAACAAAATATATACAAATTAATACCTAAATAGGTACATAGTAGTATACTTAAAGTATGATGTAAAGTTCACTTACAAGTCTACTTGCAGTATAAAACTACTAAACTAGTATTTTACTAAGACAATACTTCAAAGTGTACTACAAATGCTACTATATGTATTTATTTAGAAAACTATCAGTATTCCTATAAGTTCACTTTTAGTGTAGTTGCAGTACAAGCTAAAAATATTGTTGTAAACTAGTTGTGTACTTAACGTTTACTACTGTTATACTTAAAGTATACTTAAAAGTATACTTTTATATACTAGAAAGTGGGACAATTTAGTCCCAAGGAGTATTGAAATAGTACACTGCACACTGATATTTGTATACTTGCTACATAAAGTATACTTAAAAATATACTTGAACTTTACTTAAGTATACTTAATAAAATAAATTTGAAGTATACTGCTTTTTGGTAAGGGAAGGGCTTCACCAAATCGAATCTAGATCATTTAAGTTAAAGTAACAGGCATAACAGGCTCCAGATGTCAAAAGACGTGCATGCGTGCACGGTGCCTAAGAGAGGCATAAAAGCCTGTAGTTACCGCTTCCAAAGTGGGGGGGCCAAGGGATACCAGGGAGCTGCTTGTTTGATGCTTAAGTGTGGCCCTGGTGGGCCCCCACAGTGGAAGGGCTTCTCAGACAGGTGTCTGCAGACAAGAACGTGTTGAATTGTTAGTCTTTGTCTGTCCATTGAATGTTGAGAGAAAATTGTGTGTGCGCGCTCTGCGTGCTGGATACATTACTGTAAGCACTGATTGCTTGGCTGAGATACTAACCACATTAACTATACTGGGCTTTGCATGAAGCTAAATGTGCTGATTTTATATGTTTTATGTGACTGTTTATGATTGCAATGGTATGAAAAACCAGTGTGAACAATTGTAAAATAATAAAGAAGGCAATAAGATGGTGATTGGAAAGTAAAGAGTGTATAAAGAGAAGTATAAGAGTTGAAAGAACAAAGAATATTTCAAAGAACTGGCTTTGTCAGGTGTTTGGACATCATCCAAGTTACCGACACTGTGATCCAAATTGTGAAACACAATTATTGATAAAGGAAAAGTAAAAAGTGACTGGTTTTTCGTTCCTAGAGTGAGAGAGACAGAGAGAGAGAAACCAAGGCTGGCTGGTGTTTCTCTCATCTGATCTGTGTGTGCATGACAGGGGGAGTGGAAGCACTGAGTGGGAGTGATGGAGCAGCTGTGTGTGTGCAAGCGAGGAACCTCTGTGTGAGTGAAAGTGTCTCTGCGAGTGTCAGCAAAGAGTGAAAGCAAAAGCAGAAGTGCAGGAAGGAGGAGAACAGAGCAGCTGTGAGTGTGTGTGTGTGTGTGTGTGTGTGAGAGAGAGCATGCATATGTGTGCCTGAATGCATGAGAGTGAGAACCTGTATGTTGGTCTGACTTTGTGCGTGTGTGTGACAGAGAACAAAGAGAAAGTGTTGTGTGCGTGTGTTTATGGGTGTATGTACAAAAGAGAGTGTGTGTGTGTGCATGTGTTTGTGTATGGGTGAGAGATAGTGAGAGAGAGAGTTTAGTATTAAGAAATTATACGTTAGATACCAAAAAGATTCAAACCGTGAAAATACTTTGCTCTCAATAATACTGTTATTAAGGTCAATATGACCCCAAACATTACATGTGTGTAGTCATGTCATAGCGGACATCAGAAACATTATTTTTAAGTAAAAAATTAATTTCTAAAAAGATCTTTTGTAATTAGGAAATTCATGAAATATCAGGATAATACTAATAATAATAATAAAAAAAAATATAGCTGCAAGCAGCGATTACCGGGGTTCAAGCAGCTAAGGCATTTAAGCACATAAGGAAAAATATTTTGTTAACATGGCTGTAACCACTTAAATCTATAATTAAAACTAGCATTTTGGGCAAAAGCAGGTAATTTACCAAAGAAATATGATGATTTTTAACAGTTATGACTGTTATAGCGCCACCTATGGTCCGATCTCCATGAAACTTTGCATGCTTGCTAAGAGTCATCTGACACATGTTTTCACCAAGTTTCGTAAAGTTTGGAGTTTTTGTTTAGGCTTTATAGGTTTTGGGGTATATTTGACCACGCCCTTTTCTAAATGACCCTGTTAAAGGTAACCAAAGAACAAAATTCAACTTTTTTTTAATAATTATTGATCTAGAGAGTCCAGAGAATATTACTGCAGTGGTTTGATCGAGATTGAGCGAAAAACCTAGGACTAGTTCGCAAAAGTAGGTTTTTAACATATTTGTGAATAATTAATGAACGATTTGATTGACAACAATGGTTCTTGAGGCAAAGTTGCTCGATATGAGGAGATCTATCAAATGATATGCATATTGTGGGGATGACTGAAACACCACGTGATTACAGAGCCATAAAACTCTTTAGCGCCAACTAGTGGCCGATTTCTTTCAAAATTCTTACAGACCTTTAGGGCCATAAGTCGAACATGCCCACTGAGTTTTGTCCCGATCGACCTCTGTTAACCTTGTCTTATAGGTGCTTAAATGTCTTTGGCCAATGGCGGCCATGTTTTTTTATATACGCAAATGTCCTCATAGGCACTTATGGCACACTGGACAAACACACTGCATACCAATTTTCAAGTCAATCGGACAAACGGTTGCAAAGTTATATTCATTCTTATGTTTTTTCCATTTTATAGCGCCACCAAGTGGTGGAGCTGCGCAATTTTGTTTTCTTCACCAAATATTGAGCTCATACACATGTGTACCGAGTTTGGTGAAGATATCTCATTCCGTTCAAGAGTTATCTCCATTTTAGTAAAAGTGGCCCTGCCCCTTTCATACGTTTCGGCGTCCTCTTGCGACCGTCAGTTGAAAGTTCAACTTTTTTTGATAATTATTCATAAACACTGTCCATAAAGTATTGCTGCACTGGTTTGGTTCTGATCGGGTGAAAAACCTTGGACTAGTTCGCAAAAGTAGCTTTTTTAAATAATCTTGAATATTTAATTAACAGTTTTATTGACAACATTGGTCCCAGAGGCAAAGTTGTTCAGCATGAGGAGATCTATCTTGTGATATCAAGATTTAGTGTATGTGTGAATATATGAACGTTTTGTGTACAGTTTAATTCTGTTATAATTGAAATATTGTGTTTTTGGAGACTTTTTTACTGTTATTGCACCACCAATGGTCCAATCTCCATGAAACTTTGCATGCTTATTAAGAGTCATCTGACACATGTTTTCACCAAGTTTCGTAAAGTTTTGAGTTTTTGTTTAGGTTTTATAGGCATTTGGGTATTTTTGGCCACGCCCCTTCTCTAAATGACACCGTTAAAAAGTAAGTGAAGGACAAAATTCAACATTTTTTTGATAATTATTGATCTAGAGAGTCCAGAGAATTGTGCTGCAGTGGTTTGATCGAGATTGAGCGATAAACCTAGGACTAGTTCGCAAAAGTAGGTTTTATAAATAATCTTGAATATTCAATGACCAGTTTGATTGACAGCATTGGTCCTAGAGGCAAAGTTGTTCAAAATGAGGAGATCTATCATGTGATATAAAGATTTAGTGTTTATATGAATATATGTACATGTTCTGTAATTTGAGGTCATTTTCAATACAAATATTGTATTTTTGAGGCCTTTTCAACTGTTATAGCGCCACCTACGGTTCGATCTCGATGAAAGTTTGCATGCTTGTTAAGAGTCGTCCGACACATGTTTTCACCAAGTTTCGTAAAGTTTGGAGTTTTCGTTTAGGCTTTATAGGTTTTGGGGTATATTTGACCACACCCTTTTCTAAATGACCCTGTTAAAGGTAACCAAAGAACAAAATTCAACTTTTTTTTATAATTATTGATCTAGAGAGTCCAGAGAATATTACTGCAGTGGTTTGATCGAGATTGAGCGAAAAACCTAGGACTAGTTCGCAAAAGTAGGTTTTTAACATATTTGTGAATAATTAATGAACAATTTGATTGACAGCAATGGTTCTTGAGGCAAAGTTGCTTGTTATGAGGAGATCTATCAAATGATATGCATATTGTGTTGATGTGTTAAAAATCGTGCAATATACAATCGTTTACGCACTTGAAAAATGCAATTTCGCCCCCCAGTGGCCGATTTCTTTCAAAATTCTTACAGACCTTTAGGGCCATGAGTCGAACATGCCCACCGAGTTTCGTCCCGATCAACCTCCGTTAACCTTGTCAAATAGGTGCTTAACATTGTTTGGCCAATGGCGGCCATGATTTTTGAGATACGCAAATATCTTCATAGACATTTGTGCCACTTTGGACAAAGACACTGCATACCAATTTTCAATTGGATTAACGCTTCCGTAGTTATAGCTGTTTTTATGTTTTTCTGTCTTATAGCGCCACCAAGTGGTAGAGCTGCGCAATGTTTTTTATTTGACCAAAGATTAAGCTCATACACATATGTACCAAGTTTGGTGAAGATATCTCATTCCGTTTAAAAGTTATAGCCATTTTAGTCAAATTAGCCCCACCACTTACGAACGTTTTGGCGCCCCATTGTGACCATGAGTTGAAAGCTCAAACTTTTTTTGATAATTATTCATAAACACTGTCCATAGAGTATTTCTGCACTGGTTTGGTTCTGAACGGGCGAAAAACCTTGGACTAGTTCGCAAAAATAGCTTTTTTAAATAATCTTGAGTTTTTAATTACCATGTTTTATTCACAACATTAGTCCCAGAGGCAAAGTTGTTCAGCATGAAGAGATCTATCTTATGATATCAAGATTTAGTGTATGTGTGAATATATGAACTTTTTGTGTACAATTTAATTCTGTTATAATTGAAATATTGTGTTTTTGGATACTTTGTTTACTGTTATAGCGCCACCTATGGTCCGATATTCATGAAACTTTGCATGCTTGTTAAGTGTCTTCTGACACATGTTTTCACCAAGTTTCGTAAAGTTTTGAGTTTTTGTTTAGGTTTTATAGGCATTTGGGTATTTTTGGCCACGCCCCTTCTCTAAATGACACCGTTAAAAAGTAAGTGAAGGACAAAATTCAACATTTTTTTGATAATTATTGATCTAGAGAGTCCAGAGAATTGTGCTGCAGTGGTTTGAATGAATTTGAGCGAAACATCTAGGACTAGTTTGCAAAAGTAGGTTTTTAACATAATTGAGAATATTTAATGAACGTTTTGATTGACAGCAATGGTTCTAGAGGCAAAGTTACTCGATATGAGAAGATCTATCAAATGATATGCATATTGTGTTGATGTGTGAAAAATTGCGCAATATACAATCGTTTACGCACTTGAAAATCGTAATTTCGCCCCCCAGTGGCCGATTTCTTTCAAAATTCTTACAGACCTTTAGGACCATGTGTCGAACATGCCCACCGAGTTTCGTTCCGATCGACCTCCGTTAACCCTGTCAAATAGGTGCTTAAATGATTTTGGCCAATGGCGGCCATGTTTTTTGAGATATGCAAATATCCCCATAGGCACTCGTGCCACTTTAGACCAAGACGCTGCATACCAATTTTCAAGTCGATCAGACCAACGGCTGCCTAGTTATAGCTGAATTGATGTTTTTTCTGTCTTATAGCGCCCCCAAGTGGCAGAGCTGCGCAATTTTTTTTATTTGACCAAAGATTGAGCTCATACATATGTGTACCGAGTTTGGTGAAGATATCTCATTCCGTTCAAGAGTTATAGCTAAAATAACATTTGGCTAACGTTAGCATAGACGTTTCTTTGAATGCTGTTGCGCACGAAAATCGAAATTTCAACTTTTTTTTGATAATTATTGATATTCAATGTCCACCGAATATTTTTGCAGTGGTTTGGTTCCGATCAGGCGAAAAACCTAGGACTAGTTCGCAAAAGTAAGTTTGGGATATAGGTCAATTTTACGGAAAAACCGTGCGTCCTAGAGAAAATCTGACTGTCTGCATTTGTTCGGGTTGACCCAAGGATCGCAACGATGTAAAATTTTTGAGTCTACGACAAAAGATGCACGAGTTAGGGCCAAAAATGTCTGAAATTTTAGTTTTTTGCGCTGTAGCGCCACCTATTGGCCGATTGGGCTGAGACTTTGATAGGTTCTCCCCAAATTGAGCTCTATCATTTGGCCAAGTTTCAAGTCTCTAGGCCTTACGGTTTGGTCTGCACGATCAGTTTTAGGGGAGAAGAATAATAATAAAAAAAAAAATAAAAATCCTAACAATTACAATAGGGTTTCAGCACTTCGTGCTTGAACCCCTAATAATGATATATATTTTCACC